>JAMKQA010020069.1:0-30363 GCA_024699735.1 Posidonia australis
CATCCCATGCATTCATCCTTTTGTGGTTTTCCTCGTCTTTCCCTTAAAAGACTAGGTGGCAACTCCACTTTTCTTTTCTTTTATCCTTGCGCCTTCGCTGTCATCGGCATGGCTGTGGTCTCCTCCCCTACCCCTCCTCCCTTCGGGTCGGGCGGTCGGGTACGGAAACTGTCACAGTATCCAAAACCACCCTGAAGTGCTAGGTGTGAGTCTCAACATCAGGAGAATAGACCAGCACGTCATCAACAAAAACCACAACCAACTTGTCTAGAAAAGCGCTGACAATCCTATTCATTAGATCCATAAATGCAGCCGGTGCATTGGTCAAGCGGAAAGGCAAGACCGTGAACTTGTAATGCCCGTACTGCGTTCAGAAAGTTGTCTTCTAAATGTCTGGGTCTCTATCCTCAACTAGTAATACCTTGACCTTAGATCGATCTTCGAGAACACCGATGCAGACTACAACTGGTTGAACAGGTCATCAATGCAAGGCAGGGGATACTTGTTCTTCACCATGATTTGGTTCAGCATCTGATAATCTATACACAGTCAAAGAGAACCATCCTTCTTGCAGACGAACAAGATTGGCGCTCCCCACGGAGACACACTCAGCCTGATAAACTTCTTGTCCAACAACTCCTGCAACTAAGTCTTGAGCACTCGAAATTCCGTTGGCGCCATGCGATAAGGAGGCTTCAACACAGCACCAGAACAGGGGATTAGATCGATTGAGAACTCTACTTCGCTGTGAGGTGGCATACCAGGCAAATCGTCAGGGAAGGCGTCAGGATATTCACACACCACAGAGATGTTGTGAACACCCAACTCAGGAGAAGTGGAGGTAACAATACTGGCTAGATACCCCATGCAACCCCTGACCAAAGAGTTATAAGCCTTCATAGCTGAAATGACAAGCTTAGGCTCACCTTGACACCCACCTTGCACAAAGAAAGACTCATCCTCAAGAGACCTAAAATAAACTCTCCTTCGAGCACAGTTGATCAAAGTGGATTGTTGCGCCTACCAATCCATGCAGAGTATCACTTCGTACTCCTGCATGTCCATCACGATCAGGCTGGCATCGAACTCTCTGCCATTCAGCGTCATTTCGACAGACTGTAGATACCTCTATGCCAAACTGTGCTCTCCCAACGGCGTCACCATGCTAAGATAAAAGGCTAGTCTAGCTGGTCTCTCTCCCAACTCCGCCGCGAAAGACCCAGAGATAAAAGAGAAAGAACTCCTTGAGTCAAACAATACTTTGGCCATCCGACCAATCGCAATAAAAGAACTTGATGGCTAAACAAAACAACACCACACATCCATACGATCAGGCAAATGTCCAGATTACAAGGAGATTACAGCATATCTTAGAGGGCTACAAAACCAACTATTCATCCTTACCCTCAACAACATCTCCCGAAGACCCAACACCTGGAGGTGCAATGGTGAACACTCGTCCCCTAGTCGACTACTGTGGCAGGCTTCCTGCCTTCTTATGCGGTTCTGAACAAGATCTCTGAACGTGTCCCGCCTTCCTATAGTTATAACACACCATCGAGGATGGAGTCCGCCTAGGTTGGGGACAATATGCAGCGATGTGGTCCACCTGACTACAGTTGAAGCACTGGTTTCCACCAGGAGCATTGGACCCTGTCTGATTGAGGCCAGCTCTACTACTCCTAGCAAAACTCCATCGACCCGTAGATGAAACACTGGACCTCGCCTTCTGCTTCTTATCAGGGCTACCTAAACTACTAGCACTTGGAGGACTGGAGAAAAAGAACCAGGAGGTAAAAGAGGACTTACCCTTCCCCTTGGGATGATTCTCCAGAAACTTCTGATGCTCCGCCTTGAAGCGGTAAGCCATCCCAACCATGTCCTCCACAGTCTGGCACCTATAGTCCATCACCTTCACCCATAGCCTAGGGTTTAAGCCGTCCAGAAACCTCTGTGCCTGCTCCTCCTCAGACTCATAGGCAGGAGCAAAGTGTTCCAGCCGAGCGAGCTCAGTCTCATACTCGAGCACCAACATCACGCTCTGCTCTAGACTCTTGAAATCTTGACGAAGCTGCTCCTTTACATGAGCCGGAAAATACTTGTCACAGAAGGCCACCTTGAAATCCTTCCACTGGATGCTAACTGTGACTGAGTCTAGGAACTTCAGCCACCTCACATACTTCCACCACCTATCTGCCTCACCATCCACTAGGTACGTCGCCAGCCGCACCCAATGCTCCTCTAGGCATGCCATGCTCTTCAGCATCGTCACCACCTTCTCCAGCTAGGCCTCGCTCTTCTCAGCATTGACCTTGCCCTTGAATGATGGTGGACGAAGCTTCGTGAACTGGTTTAGCCATGGGTCACTCGACAGCTCGCCGGTACTACTCTTGCTGAACGCGTGAGAGATCCCGTGTGCCAAACTCCTTGGTTCTGCATGAACCGCCTTCCATCCGCTTACATCTTCACTGGACTCGGTCTCCTTGACAGGGGCCTTGCCCTTACGACCATGAGAAGGCATCCTACCAGAGAAACGCAAAGTACCTGCACCACAGACAAAGCAACATTCAAAAAACCATGGCGAAAATCAAGTGTAGACTCTACATTGCATGCAAAACCTATGGAGTCTCTAGACCAGACACTCTAGGTGTAGTGCAACCTAGTGAACCTAGAGCACTGATACCAAAAACTGTCACTCCCCACATTTTCTACAATAATTTAAAACAATTAAATTATGGGAAAATTAAAGCCAGATAGTAAATATCTAACTACCAGGAACCTATGTGTGCAGCTAGGAGACTCCAGACTATATGCACTACGCTAAACCTTCTGCATGCCTGCTCTTGCAAACCAAAAACATGAGGAAAAATGTATGAGTGACAAACGTCACCCAGTACGCACCCCATGGAAAACCATGGAAAATAGAACTATAATCAATTTTCCTTTTAAATTCATTTCACAAACCATTTCTCAAAACCTCATAAACCAGGCCTACACCGGCCAAAAACCACAACCGAGGCTCTACTAGCCCAAAGCCACAAGCAAAGGCCCTCAATGGCCAAAACCACACACAGTGAGTCGGGAAGCCCAGCCATAGGCAACCAAACTCTGGCTACACGCAGTCCACCGAGGAGCGACTACGATTTTCTGCACTACCACGGTGTGCTGCCCTGTGCTGGAGCCAACCACCATCCCGCGATTCTCCCACCTAGAGAACCCTCACAAAGCCAACCCCTCCATGAGAAGGATGTCCTGTCTCTCAGGACGCTACCAGCTATGGGGCACGTGTCCCACCCACACTAGCCACCACAGGGTCCACCTCCTCACGACGTCCCCCACACACTGTGCTCAGGAGGGAGTATCATACCTCCTCACCCGAGTCTCAATGCTTACAGCAACAGCAGGACTATCATACCTCCCCGTCATGCCACAAGACACCTCAATCCATGGACCACAACCCTAGCCTTGAGACGACAGCCAAGGAGTCTCATACCTCTAGGACCCGACGTCCCTCAACCTCAGGTATCACGGTCCCCGACCTCAACCAGGGAGTCGCACCCGACCACCCAAGAATGCTGTCACATTCCCTAGTCCCGACGACACGGTCCCACACTGTCTTGGCTCACACACAGAAAACCAGGAAAACATTATCCAAAACAGGCCAACTATCTCCTTGAAATCCGTTTCCAAATCCATTTTCATATCTTTGAAAATTCTTCCAAAACCTCGGCAAAATGGTGCATCAGGGATCCAGGAGACCACCATTGACGGCCCACAGTCCCTCTCAATGAGACAAAACATAGCAATCAAGAAAACCCTTGAGAAACTCATTTTATAAACATAATTGGGCCCTGATTTGACATGCCGGAAATCAGGTTTGGTATGCTGAAATCCACTGATTCGGCATGCTATTCTGGAGTATGTCGAAATCCACTAGATCAGTCGATCGAGATGATTTGACAAGTTGAATCAACCAGAGGACCAAACTGATAGAAAAACAGTATACCGAACGAAATCGGTATACCAAAATTCACTGATTCGGTATACCGTTTTCACTTTGGTATGCTGAATCTGCAATCCCAGAAAACGGCCCAAAACCCTACAGTTCGAAATCACCAAAATTGGGACCTCTGATCGAACCCCCTAAACAAGTACCAAAAATCTTACATAAGACATAAGACGTAGTCCCTTGAGTCTACTCCAAATCCAGACAAACAAAACCAAAATCCATTCAAAATGCATCAAGATATAAAATCGCAAAGACAGAAGGGTCAAAATGACCCAAAACGCAACCACCAGCATAAATGCCCATAAATCCATCATAAATACATAATAAATCACAATAAATTCTAGGAAAGTAAATTTACCTAGATTTCATGCAACCCTAGCATTTTCTACCAATTTCATGCTCTCTATTACATGAGGTGGAGATGCGTACCTAAAAATGGCCTTCGACGATCTCCGATCAACTCCAGCGAAACTCGGCGACCCCGCACGTCCTCCGACACTCCCCAACCCTAAAGACACTCCACCCAAGCTCCACGCACCGCCACAAGCTACCGCAGCCCTCCGTTTCACTCCCTCAAACTCTCTCTCTCTCGACGCATGGTGTAGGGGAAAACAAGGGAGACGGGTGGAAGGAGAAGGGGGTGGAGGAAGAAAAGGAAAGGTTGGTGGGGAGGAGAAGAAACGTGCCTGAGGAGGGGAGGAAAGAAGAAGAATGAAGGAGAAAATGGTGACAAAACGGTGGAGGAGTGCGGTGCGTCTTATAAAGCCTACGGACGCAATAGCTGGGATCGTGCTCATCTACACGACTCAGCCACCGGCACACTACACAAGCACACTGACCACTCCGCCCAACCACCAGCCACAACCAACGGCCCATGTGCATGGGCCCTACGTGGACCACACACCCAGGCCCCACACGCACAATGTCACAATGCACAGAGCCAACCACGCACAGGAACAAGCAAAAAGAAGTCGACCCACGAGGCCTAAGCCTAAAAGCACAAAACAACACAACGGGCCTCGGAACAGTAACACCCGTCCTGGAATAAAATTCATAAAATGTAAATAATTACAAAATGAATTTTACAAGTGTTACATTTTGGTTGGCTTTCTCTACACACATTTGTGTCGTGGGACCAATGTGGGGTCTAGTCTGAGGATACACAGTCACCTCGATTTGCATGCCTATCTTCTTCCTTTTCTTTCTTTTCTTTTTCTCTCTCGCCCTCATGAGTTTTCATCTTCTTCTTCTCCTCTCTTCTCCTTCTCTCCAACCCATGCCACCACTGAATTGCCTGTGCCGCCACATCCCCTCCGACGCAACAGTGATGGGATGGGAGGCTGGCACGACGTGGGAGGAGGAGGAGATAAAGAGGGGCGGAGACTAGTGGAAGCCAAGCCGAGAGAGAAAAGAAGAAGAAGGAGCAGTGCACGAGCTAGAGGAGGAGAGTTCATCCGTGAGGTCTGCCAGTGGGGAAGAGCTTCGCTGGGGCATGAGGACGTTCACCGGAGTGTGGGGGAGGTCACCGGAGTGTCGCTTGAGGTACGTGACCCCTCTTCCCCTCTTGTTCTGTGTTTTGGTTAAATAAGTATGATGCATGGAAAATGAGGAACAATGTATGTAAAATCTTAGAAAAATAGTAGAATGGATGAGAATGTGATGATTAGCATGAATATGTAGAGATCTTGCGGTTAGGATGAAATTTTGTAGATTTACATGAATTTTAGGTATGCATGCTACAGTAATTGAAAACAAGCTCCATGCCTTTATGATTTTAGTATGGATTGCATGATGATTGGAATGAAGTATGGTTTGAGGGGTTTTGAAGCAGACTCAAGGGTCTACACCCCCTGATTTATTCATGTTTTATGATGCATATTTGAGGGGTCCGCTGGAGGTCCCCATTTTCGACAAACGTTTGGTTCGCAAGCTGGGGGAGTGCTCTGGCCACGGGAGATTCGGCATGCTGAACTGGTTTTGGCATACCGAATCCCTATCATTCTAAGCCAATCCTCTAGTTTTGGTAGACCGAAAACCTTCGATTGACTGAAATAGAGAGTTTCGGTATACCGAAAAGGTTCGGTATACCAAATCAGGGATTTTCGGTATACCAAACCTGGATTTCGGTCTGCCGATTTTTCCCTAGCCCAAACATATAAATTTGAATAGAGAATGAAGATAAATGGTTTTATAGGGACAATGAGTATGTGTTAATGACGTTTTCCCCATGTAAATGACATGAAGGAATATGGAATCCAAATAAGTGAATTTGGAAATTGTTTTGGGGTTGAAGCCCTAAAAATGAATAAAGATGATTAAATGTGTGGTTTTAGGGCATGAGACCTAATTTATGGTTTTAAAGCATGGTTTTTCAAGAATTTGAGTTGGGACCCTAGTAAAGGATCATGTGTTGCATGGAGAAGATTCCTACAATGAAAGAATGAGATGGAAATGGTTTTGAAAGGAAAACTTAAGAGTTTTTGAAAATAAAACACTAAGAATGTGTTGTAGAATCACGGAGGGTGGTGTCAATAATATGGTAGGAAAACGATACCCCAAGAAAACACTTGTCAGATACGACCGTGGTTGCTAGTGTAGGACCACGAGTGGATTATGTTGACAAATTGTAAAAATATCAATTGTCAGACACGACCGTAGTCACCGATGTTTGTGCGGTGTAGGCTGAGCTTGGGATAATGAATCAAGTGTTCAGGTCACTGATCGGATGTCAGATAAAGATGTATCCCCGTGCATATATGAAAAGAAATTGAGACTTATTGGCCAAGGTAGTGTCCTCCCGCATGGGGAATTTCACAACAGTAGTGTAGGGAGGTAGGGCAAATCGTGTCCTCACCTACTGCTTATGTGCCTGGTTACCTCTAATCAAGGTAATATCACTAAGAAAAGTGGAAATGAATATGCAAAGTGTTGGTTTTGTGAAAATGAAAAGATGTGGTTTGGTTAGGATTGGACTTGTGATTGGTCCTAAAATCCTAGAATTAAATAAGAACTTTGGTTTTAAGTAGCTATCAGCCAATGTGTATGATTTTGGTTTTAAGCCCTGTGAGGCATTGCATTTTAGGCTGGACCTGGTCGAGAATATGGATTTCTTGAAATAAGAGAAGGGTTTTTAAAATGCATGAAAAGAAAAAAAAGATGAGTTTTGAAAAAGAGATATGAGTTTTGAAAATGACATGGCTTTGGGAAGAAATCCTAAACATTGAAAAGTGAATTGAGTTTTGGAAAAAGGCTTGTTTTGGAAATAGATTTTCAAGTGTTTTAAAGGAAAAGAGGAAATAATGTTTTGAAATGGATTCTTGAAAGAAAACCAAGTTTTATAAATTAAAAGTTATGTTTTTAGTAGTTTGCCGAGTTTCGTTGTGTGTGTGTTTGGGCGTGTACTGGGTGGCTTTGATGTCACTCACGCATGCTTTGTTTGGTTTTCTGATACAGGTTTGGTACAGTCTAGTTCCAGTGCCAGAGTGGGAGTTACTAGCAGCACATTGTTTCTTAGAAGTGAGCCTTAGTTATAGTTATTTAATTTTTACTGTAATTAGTGTAATTTGCTTATGATATTGTGATTTAGGTAATGTGCCTGGGTTCGGGGTGTTACACATAAAGTCAGGCAAATACTTATTCATGTCATTTATACAACTAGACTCATGATAAGGTCACATTGACCTAGACGGTGGTGGCATAAACCGGAAAGTAGCTTTGTGATATTCTTTTATCTTCTCCGACATCATATCCATGTGATTGGAGGGATTCTTGGCATATTCATCAAATCGGAGGGATAGAGCTTCCACCTTTTCATGGAGCCGGTCGGTGTGAGTGTTTTGAACAATAATAAATTCGTGAATTCTTTGACATTGTTGAACTTGATGCTGCTCAATAGCTTCGATTCTCTCCATTTGTTGGTTATGATATTCATTTTGAAGAGTTTTAAGAGAGGCAAACGAGCTTTCCATGTATGTCCTAAGACCCGACTCTTCTTCATTAGAAGATGAAGACTCAGTTTCTATTGTAGGAATGGGATTAGGAACATGAGAGGAGAAAGGATGGACACCTTTAAGGGCTTGTACTTTCTCTAATGCTTGTTCCATCCTAGATATAGCATATGAGCCAAGAGGTTTGGTTTTGACAACTAGGCTAGGCTCACTACCTAAGGACACACCAAAATACTCAAACAAATAAGTGAGACAATGTCCATAGAAGAGTTTGGTCTTAACATGAGTCATAAAGTGTATTATAACTCTTGCCCAATTGACCTTAATCTTCTTATTTATCGCATAAATGGCTTTACAGGTAAGTTCACTAAGTTCATCATTGTGGCCTTTCTGTTGAACAAGATTGGCTGCCACAATGTTGGAGATAATTCTCCCTTGCTTAGTTAATTGATTTATTTTGGTGGGCTTGAAGGAATTTCTTTTGTTCAAGGAGATGGCTTTGTTAATATCAACAAAGGACCACTCAAGTTCATAGGTAGGTCAAGTTATATCCACCCCTTCAGATGGAATTTTCCAGAGTTGTCCAATTAGTGTTTCATCAAAAACAAAATCTCTCCCTAAGAGGAAGGATTCTAGGGTGTCATGGCTAATGGTTAGATTGGCATAAAATTGTGAAATGAGATGGGGATAATATTGTCTATCACTAATGCTACCTAAGAAGGGAACAAGCATTTGGAAAACAAATAGTGATTCTATAGAACCTAACTTGTTGAAGATCACCTTTCATCCAGTGAGCACTTCCCGATTAGCAAAATGCTCCTTGTGAGATTTTTGTGCCTCTGTTGTCACAAAGTTCAGCCATTGTTCATCAGACGAGGAGGAGGCGTCACTTGCTACAACCTTTTGTTTAGCCGCAACCTTCTTGGGAGCCATGGATAGGATGCTTGGAGTGAAGAGATGAGAAGGAGAATATGGTTGAGAAGGTTGCCTATGTGAAGGGGAGAGCTCGTTGGAGCACGAACGATCGTCCGAATGTCTTGATTGGGTGCCCGAAGGAGCTGGGGTCACAGTAGAGCGTCGGACGAGTGAGTGGTAGAAGTGAAAAAGGTGAAATGAGATGTGAAATGCCTAAGTTTATAAGTCATAATACGAAAGAAACGGAAGCCCGAAACATTTAGTAGTCCATATTTGCTCAATTTAAGGAAAAAATCGATATGCTGGCTATAAGCGGTAGCCAGAATTAGGGATTTTCGGTGACCCGTACCACAAAATCAGTGGTCCGTTGTGAACATGGGTATAGTGAATTTCGATAGTCCAATTAATTTGGTACACCGAATTAGAGATTTTTAGAAGTCTGTTCTGAAAAATAGGAGGACCGTTATAAACATAGGTACAAGGGATTTCGGTAGTTCGTGTAAAAATAGATGCCCGAAGTACAGAGTTACTGATAAAATTGTCAGAAATTTGATAGCCCGATATTTTTCGGTATACCGAATCAGAGATTTTTGGAAGTTCGAAAATTTTTGGTGTCTCGAAAATAGTTGTTTTTTAAATTACATCACACATTTCACATATTCCTAAATTTCTTCTTAATTTAATGAACTGTCATTCATCTAAGGGTTTTGTAAAGATGTTTGCAACTTGATCTTTAGTGAGAATAAATTCTAGTTTTAAGTCATTTTTTGACACATGATCCCTAAGAAAATCATGTCTTACTTTAATATGCTTTGTTCTTGAGTGATGAACATGGTTTTTAGATAAATTTATTGCACTTGTATTATCACAGTAAATTGGTGTAGTAGATAACTTTAATCCAAAGTTTTTTAGAGTTTGCTTCATCCATAAGACTTGAGCACATCAACAACCGGCACCAAGATATTCAACTTCCGTAGTTGAAAGTGCTACACAATTTTGCTTTTTACTTAACTAAGATACTAAAGAGTGTCCTAAGAATTGACAAGTCTCACTAATACTCTTCCTATCAGTCTTACACCCAGCATAATCTGCATCACTATATCTTAGTAAGTCCAACTTAGTGTTTCTAGGATAAAATAATCTATATCCAACTGATCCTTACAAGTATCTAAGGATTCTTTTAACCGCTTTTAGGTGTGATTCCATTGGAGAAGCTTGAAATCTAGCACATAAACACACACTAAACATTTTATCCAGTCTACTAGCTGTCAAGTACAGCAAAGATCCTATCATTCTCCTATATAATTTTTGTTCTATCTTAATGCCATTCTCATCCTTTTCTAATATAATGGAAGTGTTTATGGGAGTTTTAGCTATTTTACAATTTTCCATTCCAAATTTCTTTAAGAGTTCTTTAGTGTATTTTTCTTGGTTAATAAAGATTCCTTCTTGAGTTTATTTTATTTGTGGTCCAAGGAAAAATACTAATTCTCCCATCATGCTCATTTCAAATTCTTGTTGCATGCAAGATGATAATTCATTACACAATTTTTCATTTGTGGATCCAAAAATAATGTCATCAACATAAATTTGAATTAATAATAAATCATTCTCCACATTTTTTATAAACAAGGTAGTATCAATTTGTAACGCCTTAAACCCGGGCACGCTACCAAAACACAGTATCAAGCATAATTACACTAATTACAGAAACATCAAATAACTGTAACTAAGGCTCACCTCTAGGATCACAATGAGTGGCTAGAAGCTCCAATTCCTGCACCGGAACTCGGCTGCACGCAGTCTGCATCTGAAAACCAACTAAGCACGCGTGAGTGACATCTAAGTCACCCAATACGCGCCCCAAACATACAAACCACAAAATCTTGGCAAAACAATAAAAACTCATTTCTTTTATTTTTCAAAACTTGGTTTTAGTTGAAAATCCTCTTTCCTTTATTGGAAATCATTTGGGAATTCAATCCCAATTCCATACTCTTTTCTTTTCTCAAAACATTTGGAAACTCATTCCAAAACCACATTCTCTTTCAAAACACACTTTTGCATTTTCTTTCAAAACCTTTGGAATTCATTTTCCAAAACATATCTTTTCAACACTTGGGATCTCTTCCGAAAATCACACTCTCAAATTCACATTTCTGACTAGACTCAGCCTAAAACATAATGCCTCATGGGCTCAAAATCAAATCATAAATACAGGCTGGCAACTGGTAAAAACACCATCATCATTTCATTTCAGGATTTTAGGACTATTTCATAAGTCCAGTCTTGACGAAACCACATTCTTTTTCTTTATTCATTTCCACTTTTCTTTACTGTTGTTACCTTGATCAGGGGTAACCAGGCACACAAGCAGTAGGCTCTACCTTCCTGCACTGCCACGGTGAAATTCCCTGTGCAGGATGTCACCGCTCCAGTCAATCGGTCTCAATTCCATTTTCATATGTGCACGGGGATACGTCTCTATCTGACGCCCCAGTCGGTGACCCGAACAACTAGGTCCAATGACCCAGGTTCAGCCTACATTGTCGGTGACCTGAACAACTAGGCTCAAAAGCCTAGGCTCAGCCTACATCGCTACGAGCTCGGTGACCCGAACAACAAGGTACAACGACCCAGGCTCAGCCTACACCGTCGGTGACCTGAACAACTAGGTATGAAAACCTAGGCTCAGCCTACACCGCTATGAGCACGACAACCACATTATTAGTGTTTCATTTCAAAACTCTTTGGATTTTCTTTCAAAACCACTTCCATTTCATTCCATTCTTTTTGTTGTAGGACTCTATTTCCTTGCAACATTTGATCCTCCACTGGGGTCCCAATTCAAATCATGAAAACCATGCTTTAAAATCATAAATTGGGTCTCATGCATTTGAACCACATAAAACCATCTTTTTCATTCATTTATGGGATCAAAACCCAAAATCACACCCAAATCCATTTGTTTGGGTTCCACATTCCTCCACGTCATTACATGGGGTAAACATCATCAACACACGCTCAAAATACCATTAAAACCATTTATCCATCATTTAAAACCACATCAATACATACCAGGTTCAGGGCAAAATTGACAGACCGAAATTCCAGATCAGGATATTTCATGGAGGAAAGGAAATGGGGTCGCATACCTCTTCGACGGCCCACGCGACTCCGACACGTTCACCGCACCCCTGCGTCGCCTCGGCGAGGCTCCGGTGAACCTCGGCCCTCAGTGGAAGCACCCACACAGACCCTCCTCCTCCCAGCTCGTGCGCCTCTGCTTCCTCTCTCCTTTTCCTTTCCTTTCTCGCCACGCTCTCCCTCTGCCCACTCCTGCCCTCATCTCTTTATCTCTGCCACCACTCGCTTGGCGCTGACCATCCATTCCATCGGAAGGGACGGGGAGGCACGGGCCTCCGTCGCTGTTGGCATGGGTGGAAGAAGAAGACGGGGAAAGAGGGTGGAAGGGCATGGCTTGTGAGAGAGAGAGAGAAAAAGGAAAGGAGAAAATGAAGGAGAGAAAATGAAGAAAAGGTAGGCATGCAAATCGAGACGACTGTGCATCCTCAAATCGGACTCCACATTGTTCCCAAATCACAAACAGGTGCACAGAAAGCCAACCACAAGCTCACACATCCAAGAAACAATAGATTATCCATTAATAAACCATTTATGTAATATTATAATTAATTACATGGTTTACAGTTAAAAATGGATAATCAGGCCCAGATGTCACACAATTGCACCAATTGTAAACTTCTGATCAATTAGGATATTTTTCAGCCTTTCATACCATGCCCTAGGAGCTTGTTTAAATCCATTTAAGGCTTTATTTAACTTATATACATGATCAAGATATTTCTCATTTTCAAAACTAGGAGGCTATTTAACATAAACTTCTTCTTCTACAACTCCATTGAAGAAGGCAATTTTGACATCTATTTGAAATAATGTAAATCCCATATGGCTAGCATAAGCCAATAGCATTTTAATGGATTCTAATCTAGCAATAGAGACATAAGTCTCATCAAAGTCAATGCCTTCCTCTTGGTTGTATCCTTGAGCTACCAATCTAGCCTTACATTACCATCTTCATCGAATTTATTTCTAAGGATCCATTTTGTTCCAATAATTTGTTGATTTTTAGGATTTGGAACCAAATCCCATACATTATTTCATTCCAATTGAATTAATTCTTCATGCATTGCATTTACCGAATATTCATCATTACAGGATTCATTTACATTTTTAGGTTCAATTGAAGATACAAAAGCATAAGTAACGCATTCATGATCAATATTGGATCGTGTAAGGATCCCTTAGAGACCTCATCGGCAATTAGATCCTTGAGATGACTAGACACAAACCGCCAATCCTTAGGCTTTGATTGTTCTTCATTAGTTTGTTCATGTGTGTTAGTATCTTCTAAATGTTGATTTTTAAGGTATGTTGAATTAATTCAATTTCAATTTCATTGTCTATAATGATTACTTTATTTTCATTAGACTCTTCAAACTCAACATGCATAGTTTCTTCCATGCTTAATGTTCTTTTATTATAGACTCTATATGCCTTGTTTCTAGTGGAATATCCCAGAAATATTCCCTCATCAGCCTTGGGATCAAATTTATCTAAATTATCCTTAGTATTCAAGATAAAACACTTGCATCCAAAAATCTTGAAATATGATATCCATGGAGTTTTGCAAAATAATAATTCAAAAGGACTTTTGTTCAAAATTGGTCTGAGTAAAACTCGATTTAAAATATAACAAGAGGTATTTATAGCTTCGACCTAGAAATGCTTTGATAAATTGTTTTTACAAAGCAAGGTCCTAGCCATTTCTTGAAGTGCTCTAATTTTCTGTTCAACAACTCCATTTTTAGGGAGTTCTTGGGGAGGAAAAATTATGTTCAAAACCATTTAAATCATAAAAAATTTCAAATTCACTTCCATGATCACTCCTAATTCTTATGATTTTTAACTCCTTTTCATTATGAACTCTTTTGCAAAATTTTTGAAATTCAGAAAATATATCACTCTTATTTGCCAAAAACTAAACCCAACTAAATCTTGAGAAATCATCAACTATGACAAAAGCATATCTTTTTCTTCCAGGACTCATAGTTCTACATGATCCAAACAAATCCATATGTATTATTTCCAAAGGTTTGGAAGTAGAAATCATGTCTTTAGATTTAAAGGAAGTCTTATTTTGTTTACCAAATTGACATGCATCACATAATTTATCCTTCTTGAAATCAATTTTGGGTAAACCAACGATAAGATGGCATCCCACAATTTTTCCTTTAGCATTGTCACCAAATGTGACAGTTTCTTCTTCCTTGGAGCTCAAGGTGCAAAGAAGACTATAATCTTCAGTCATATGCTAGGAGCAACCACTATCAAGTATCCATTTTGAGCTCATGGTTTCCCTATATCATGAGATGCAAGCAATGTCTTAGGTACTCACATGACAATAGTTTTTCTTCTTACACCATTAGTTCTATTTTGAATTTTATCAAACCATTTTGGATGTTTCTTAACTACAAATATGTATTTTTCATTTGTTGATGCTCTTATAAATCCATTTTCATAGGGAGTATCATTGAATTTTGAATTCCTAATTCCATGCTTATTTAGTGAGTGTCTTTGGCTTGATAAGAGCAAATCCAAGTTTTCTTTCTCTTTAGTGAACTTTGTCACTGTGTTAAGAAGATTATTGCTTTTATTTTTTAGTATTGTAAGTTCTTTTTCAAGATTTTTTATCTTATACTTCAAGTGATCAATACTCATATTAAGCTCAATATTCTTGTTATCCAAATTCTCATTTTCTTGCACAATCTTCTTTCCTTCTTCAATTAAAGATTTATTGTCTAGAGTTAGGTTGCCTATTGTCTTACTCAATTTTTTAGATTTATGTTTCAGTTTTTTATATTTATCATATAATTTATTAAAGGCTTCCAAAAGCTCATCAGTGTTAATTTCCTGCATGGAAGATGACCCACTATCTTCATCAAGTATCATGAAACACATGTTGGCGTGTTCACCATCCGAAGATGATTCACTTTCATCTCAGGTGGCATGGAGAGTTTTCTTCTTATTTGGTTTCTTTTTATTTATTTTCATCTTAAGTAGTGGACAATCTCTTTTAATATGTCTAGGTTTGTTGCATTTGAAGCACAAGGGTTGATCTTTTTTTTCTTTATTCTTATCTTGGTTCTTATTCAACTTTTTCTAAAAATTTCCTCACTTTATAAACTTTTTGAAATTTCTAGTTAACAAGGCAATATCTTCGTCATTTTCGGATTCCTCTTAATCTAAGGTGACTTTTAGAGCAATAGTCTTTTTCTTTGGGATTTCTATTAAAACTTTTTCCGTTTCTTTTTCTTTGAGTTGTACCTCATATGATGTCAAGTTTCCAATTAGGTCTTCTAAAGGGTAGTTTGATAGATCTTTTGCTTCCTCTATGGCTGTGGTTTTTCTCTCCCAATCTAGAGTAAGAAACCGAAGTATTTTTCTCACAAAATCACTTTAAGAAAAATGCTTGCCAAGAGATTGTAGTGTGTTGGTGATTTCATTGAATCTTGTGAACATATCTCCAATTGATTCATTAGGTTTTATTTTGAATAACTCATACTTATGTATTAGCATATTAATCTTAGTCTCTTTAACTTGACTAGTCCCTTCATGTGTGACTTCTAATGTGTGCCAAGTATCATGAGAAGTAATACAATTGGAGATCCTATTGAATTGTTCTTGATTTACAGCACAAAATAATATATTGAGTCCCTTAGCATCTCATTGTGCATTTTTTTCTCATCTTCATTCCATTCTTTGTGGCTTTTTGTGTTTTGTGTAAAACCATTAACAACAATGTCCCAAAGTTCATAATTAATGGATTTTAAATAAATGATCATCTTACATTTCCAATAGTTGTAGTTTAACCCATCATAGAATGGAGGTCTATTGATGTTTTGTCTCTCAATCAAATTATTACTAGAGGATGCCATATATTCCTAGACGATGTATTAGATCTTTAATATCTAGGAAACCAAGCTTTGATACCAATTGTTGGATCAAATGACTTCTTTAGAGGGGGTTGAATAGAGAATTGTATTTAATCTTGTCACTTTTTGTTTATTCAAAAATGAATAGCAACAATAATAAAATAATCAAGCAATTCACAAGGAGGAGGCAAAGAGACAATGAGTTATGCACACCAGGATTTATAGTGGTTCGGCCAACCCTGGTCTAATCCACTCCACAAGACCCTTCTTGAGATTTCCCTTTCTATAATTGAAACTTTACACTTGTAGGAAGAAGACCTTCTCCTACCCCACTCTCCGTGGATTCTCCTCGCATCAGAGAAGAAGCTTGTAGTATTTCTTTACAATGCTCTTTTACAACTCTTTCTATGATCTCCTAATCAATAGCCAATACAATGAATTGAAGGTGTGAAGGTTACAGACTTGGGAGACTAATGTATGATGTGAATTTAGCTCAAGAGAGAAAGTATGTGAATGATGTTTGCAATCTCTGAATTGGTGAGTGTTTCTGGGGTTATTGGGGCTCTATTTATAGGCATTAAGCTCAACTCAAGTTGTGTTTAACGTTTACAAAATCTTTTGCTAACTGACAATTGATTCGGTACATTGAAATTTTTGGACGACCGAAATCAACAACAGTTGGGCCTAATCGACATACCGAAATAATCAGTAGTACGAAATCCAGTAGGCCCAAGTGGTTGAGTTTCTAGTTAGCCATTACCCCAATAAAATAATATTTCCCAATTTTCGGTATACCGAATGGATCGGTAGCCCAAAAATTGTCTTGAATCTTTTTCTCTAGTTTTTTTTATAAGGATCATTCCTATTGTGTTTCCTATCTAGGATGATGACATATGATGGGAGATCTTTACATATCCTAGCAATACATCAAAAAATAAATACAATTACAGTGATTTTTGATATACATAAGAAATGACATTTTTGCCTTTCATCTTTCGTTTCTTCCAGCCTTCAATGCTTTCGTCTTCTTTTTCTCCAATTTTGAAGTTGACCATCTTCCTTACTTCCATGTTTCTTCTTATATCTTTTGTCTTTAAAGATATCCATTCTTTTTGCTATCCATAATTCTCAAACATAGGAATTAAAACATAACAACAAATTTTGTTATCATTAAAACTTATGGATAATATTTTTCAACAGGGTGTTCACCATTGCAGTTCCAGACACTGGACCTTTAGGAGACATGGTAGAGGGTAAGGATGATTAGTTGGTGTTGTGTAACCCTCTATATGATCATTGTATTGTCTCTTGTAATTTGGACAATTGTTTGATGAATGGATGTTGTTTTGTTGTTGTGCTTGGCCACTAAGTTCTTTTATTGTAGTTGGCCAGATGAACAAGGTGTTGTTTGACTCTGGGAGCTCTTTTTATTTTATCTCTGAGTCTTTTGCGGTGGAGTAGGGAGAGAGACCAGCTAGGCTGGCCTTTTATCTCAGCTTGGTTACGTCGCTAGGGGAGCATAGTTTGGTGTGGAAGTATCTACAGTCTGTTGACTTGACGCTGAATAGTAGAGAGTTTGAAGCCATCCTGATCGTAATGGACATGCAGGAGTACGATGTGATACTTGACATCGACTGGTTGGCACAGCAATCCGCCTTGATCGACTACGCTCGGAGGAGAGCTTATTTTGGGTCTCTTGATGATGGATCCTTCTTTGTGCAAGGTGGGTGTTAGGGTGAGCCTAAGATTGTCATTTCGGTTATGAAAGCTTATAAGTCTTTGGCTAGGGTTGCATGGGGTATCTAGCTAGTATAGTTGCCTCCACTTATTCTGAGTTGGGTGTTTACAGCATCTCTATGGTGTGTGAATATCCAGACGTTTTCCCTGACAATTTGCTTGGTATGCCACCTTATAGGGAAGTAGAGTTCTTGATCGATCTAATCCCCAGTTAGGGTGCTGTGTCGAAGCCTCACTATTGCATAGTACCAGCGAAGTTGTAAAAGCTCAATACCTTATTGTTGGAGTTATTGGGCAAGGGGTTTATTTGGACGAGTGTGTCTCTATGGGGAGTGTTTGCCTTGGTCATCGGTAAGAAGGATTGTTCGCTCTGGTTGTGCATAGATTATCGGATGCTGAACTAGATCACGGTAAAGAAGAAATATCCCTTGCCCTGCATTGATGACTTGTTCGACCAGTTGCAATCTGCCTCAGTGTTCTCTAAGATTGATCTAAGGTCAGGGTATTACCAATTGAAGATACAAGACTCAAACATTCAGAAGACTGGCTTCCAGACGCGGTACGAGCATTACGTGTTCATGCTGATGCCCTTTGGCTTAACCAAGGCATTGGCTGCGTTTATGGATTTTATGAACATAATTTTTAGCCCTTTTCTGGACCAGTTTGTTGTAGTTTTTATTGATGATGTGTTGTCTGCTCCCTTGATGAGGAGACTCATGCCTTGCACCTGAGGGTAGTTTGGGATACTTTGAGGCATCATCAACTGTATGCCAAATTCTCCAAGTGTGAGTTCTAGCTAAGTGAAGTTTTGTTCCTTGGCCATTTGATTTTTGGAGAAGGCATCAGAGTTGACCCAGTCAAGGTGGAGGCGGTGAGCTGTTGGGAGCGACCTAAGACTATGTTTGAGATCAAGAGTTTCTTTGGTCTAACAGGCTACTATAGGAGGTTTATCAAGGATTTCTCCTCCATAGCCACACCTTTGATAGAGATGACTAGGAAGGGAGTCCAATTCTGTTGGGACTAGAATTATGAGGCGAGTTTCCAAGAGTTGAAGTATAGTATGATTTTTGCCCCTATGTTGACTCTGTCTTCTGGAAGTAGTGGTTTCACGGTTTATAGTGGTGCTAGTGGTATTGGGTTGGGATATATTCTGATGCAGCATGACAATGTTATCGTATATGCTTTGCACCAGCTGAAGGATCATGAGAAGAACTACCCGACTCACGATTTGTAGATGGTTATCGTAGTGTTCGCTCTCATGCTCTAGCGGTTCTAACTGTATGGGGAGCAGTTTGAGGTCTTCACTGATCATCAGAGCTTGAAGTATATCTTCATGTAGAGGGACCTCAATCTGAGGCAGTGCTGATGGGTGGAGTATCTGAAGGACTATGACTTCAGTTTGTCCTACCACCTTAGGAAAGCCAACATGGTCATCGATGCTTTGAGTCAGCGTACACACGTGATGGCGAGCTTGATGATCACGGAGTGGACCATGATGGAAGATTTGGTGAGCTGCAGGCCGAAGCGATAAGCTTGGGGAATGGTTGGTGCCTGGATGGCCAACCTGTCTATTTGCCCCAAGTTGGTGGAGTTCATTGTCATTTGTTAGAAACTAGATCTGTTTGTCTAGGCTGTATTTGGGAAGATGGAGGTTGGTGAAGAATCTCACTTCTCTATTAGGGCATATGGAGAGCTGAGATATGATATGTGTTTGTATTTGACGCAGCATGAGGAGACCAAGTAGAGATTACTCGATGAAGCGCATGGGTCTAAGTACATTAGTCACCTAGGGAGTACAAAGATGTACCAGGACTTGATACGAAACTTTTGGTGGATTTGCATGAAAAGGGATGTTGCAAATCATGTGGCGAGGTGTGTAACCTGCCAGGTGGTCAGGGTAGAGCACTAGAGGCTGGAGGGACCTTACAGCCATTTGATATTCTCATGGGGAAATGGGAGCACATCTCCAAGGACTTCGTGATTGGTTTGCCATGTACTCAGAGGAAGAACGATACTGTGTGGGTGATCGTGGATCGGCTAACCAAATCTGCTCACTTCTTGGCCATTCAGGTGAAACTTCTGATGCATCGACTGGAAGAGTTGTATGTGTTCGAGGTGGTTCGATTGCATGGTGTTCCAGTATCCATCGTGTTTGACAGAGACATGAGATTCACCTCAAGGTTCTAAAGGACTCTGCGGGTGACTTTTGGCATAGTGCTCAACTATAGCATAGCATTTCATCCTTAGTTGGAGAATTAGATAGAAAGGACTATACAAATATTGGAGGATATGCTTAAAGCATGTGCCCTGGACTTGCAAAGGAGTTGGGAGGACCATCTATCATTGACTGAGTTCACCTACAACAACAATTATCACTCGAGCATCAGGATGGCCCTTTACGAAGCCTTATATGATAGGCCATGTAGATCATCGATTTGTTGTAGTAAGGTTGGCGAGCGTCAATTGATCATTCTTGAGCTTGTGTAGCTTTACGCAGACAAGGTTTATCTGATCCATAGTAGACTGTTACTTGCAGAGAGTCGGCAGAAGAGTTATTTTGACAGGAGGTGGAGACCGGTGGAGTTTCTAGTGGGAAACTATGTGTTCCTGAAAGTGTCACCGACCAAGAGTGTCATGAGGTTGGGGAAGCATGGAAAGCTGAATCCTCGCTTTATTGACCAGTACCAGATTACCTAGAGGATCGGTGTGGTTGCTTATCGACTGGATCTCCCACCAGAGCTGTCGTTTGTGCACAACATGCTCCATGTCTCCATACTGAGGAAGTGTCTGATTAACGCATCTCATGTGATTCCAGTTTAGCTAGAGAGGTTCTAGGAAGATCTGTCCTTTGTGGAGGATTCCATCCATATTATTGACCCCAAGGAGTAGGTGGTGTGGAACAAGATGATTCCACTGGTTTTGGTGCGATGGCGGCATCATGGAGCCAAGGAGGCCACGTGGGAGTGTGAGGAAGCCATCTTAGTCCAATATCTGTATCTTTTCGCCTACCTGTGATTTTAGAGGCAAAATTTTCTTTTAACGTGGTTAGGATGTAACACTTGTAAATTCATTTTGTAATTTTTTACATTTTAATGAATTTATTCTGGATGGGTGTTACTATCTCGAGGTCCATTTGTGTGATTTTGTGGCTTTTGAGCTTGGGCCTCGTGGGTAGACTATTTTTTGTGTGTTTCCTATGCTTGTTCGCATGTGGTTGGCATGTGTATGTGGCACTATGCTTGTAGGCCTGTGTGTGGGTCCATGTGTAGGCCCGTGTGTGTTGGCTGGTTGGTGGAGCGGTTGGTTGAGCTTATGCAATGTTGGCTTGGTAGGCAGTTGGGGCGTTGGTGGCAAGCACGCGTCCACCAACTCCTTCTACATGGCTTTTAAATCGTGACCGCTACCATGCACGACTTCATCCTCCTCTTCTTCCCTACTCGTTTCCTCCTTCCTTAGCACACCTCCACATCTTCCTCCCTCCGTCCACCACCACTCTCCCTCTCTCCCCAGCCACTCACTCTCCCTCCCTCTCACTCATTCCCCCTCCCTCTCATCACTCACCCTCAATCTCTCCCTCCCCTAATTCCTCCTCTATTCTTCTCCTCCCTCTTTGGTGTGCCCGAGAGTTGGCGGTGGCATGCGGCGAGCTCCGGAGTGGTCGCAGCTCTCTAGTGGTGCAGTGATTTGCTGGCGTCGAAGCTAGGTTGTCGGAGGCCATTTTGAGGTACGCACCTTACCTTTTGTAGTAGAAAGCATGAAAATGGTAGAAATACTAGAAATGCATGAAATTTAGCTAAATTTTCATTCCTAGAATTTATTGTGATTTTTGGTGAATTTATGAAGCCTTTATGGCCATTAATGGTAGTGGTTGAGTTTTGGGTCTTTTTGACCTTTCTAGCTTTATGATTTTGTTGCATGAGCTATGGTGCATGAATTTTAGTTTGGTTCGTGTAGTTTTGAAGTAGACTCGAGGGTTTACGACATATTTTTTATGTGAATTTTATTATAGTTGTTTGGTAGATCCGTCTCTCACTCCAATTTAGGAGAAGAGTCAGACAATGGTTTGGAGCCATTTTCTGGTTTTGCAAAAAACGACAAACAGAAATGCCTGTCAGTTTTGGTCCTTCTGACCTTGTTTCGGTCAACCGAATTCCTACGATCTACCATTCCATTCCTTGAGTGTTGATCGTTGGACCTAGTTTAGTTGATCGATTCTTTTTGGTCTACCGAATCAGGGATTTTTGGGCAATTGAGTTGGATTTTGGTCTACTGTTTTGTTGCCCTAAGTCCAGTTCGGTCAACTGGCCCAATTCAGCGTGCCAAATCAGGCCCCAACTACTTTTATAAAAGTGATTTCCAAGGATTTTCCGGATTGATTTGTTTTGCCCATTTGAGAAGGGATTGTGGGCCATCAGTGGTGGTCTTGTGAGATGTTTGATGCATTGGTTTTATGGAGATTTTGGAAATGTTTTCCATAGATATAAAATGATTTTGAAAATGGATTTCAAAGGAATATGTTGGCCCATTTTTGAAATCAATTTCTTGATTTTCTATGTGCGGACCGAGAGACCATAAGCTGTACTCTTTGGACAACAGGGTGTGACGATAATTGCGGTTGGTTAGGCATGTTACCCAAATTGAGGTCGGGGCCCGAGATACCTAAGGCAGAGATTTGTCGGGTCCTAGAGGTATGAGACTCCTCGATTGTTGTTTCGAGGCTAAAGTTGTGGTTCATAAGTTCAGGTGTTTTGTGGCATGATGGAGAGGTATGATACTCCTACTGTCGCCTTGAGCATTGAGGCTCGGGTGTTGTCAAGTGTGGAGGTATGAGAGTCCCTCTTGACCATCGTGTAGAGGATGCCGTGAGGAGACATACCCTGTGGTGGCCATTGCGAGTGGGACACGTGTCCTGTAGCTGGTAGCGTCTTGAGAGACAGGATTGCCTTCCTAGGAGGGGTTGGCTTTGTGAGGGTTCTCCAGTAAGAGAATCATGAGACAGTGGTTGGCTCATGCACAGGTTGGTACACCGTGGCAGTGTAGTGCACCTTTGTGGCTGCTTGTGACAGTGTTGGTTGCTTGGTGTCGAACTTCCCGACTCATTGTGTATGGTTTTGGCCATTGAGTGCCTTGCTTGTGTTTTGGGCTAGTAAAGCCTTTACCTATTTGGTTTGGCCGGTTTAGGCCATGTTTTTTGTAGTTTGGGCCTAGTAGGGCTTTGTTTCGTGGTTTTTGACCTGTTGGGCCTGAGTTGCTGGTTTTGGTGGATTTAGGAAACAATGATTGCATAATGGTTTTAAAGGAAAATTATTATAGTTTTATTTTCTGACATTTTGTAGGGTTTATGCTGGGTGACTTTTGTCACTCATGCTGTTTCTCGTGGTTTTTTGGTCGCAGGTGCAAGTGAGTAGGTCGGTTTTGCATAGTGCACATAGTTTAGAGTCTCATAGCTACACATACAGGTTTCTTGTTGTTAGATATTACTTCTTAGCTTTTAATTTAATATGTTTAAATTATTGTGGAAAATTAGGGACATTACAGTAAATAACTAAAATCATATTTTATTACTACGTTCAATATAAGATATTACAGCTTAAGAATTCAACCTTAAAATATTGTACTTGAATCTCACATTATAAATTCAAATCAAACTTGTTAGATAAATATATAAATCAATATTCATCATTTCATAAATCTAGGAGAAAACTAAAAGGAAAAATAACTATATCCTTTATATGATGGGTAACTGGGTAAACAAGTGACGTATACATATATACCCTTACTCGTACCTTATAAGAATTGATAAGGGATCGATTGCTTGACTTACTAAGAGGTCGGACCATTCTGGATGATCGGCATGAAAAACGAGTAGAAGAGAACTAAGTTCGAACTAACATTGTGCCTTGGTTGATCAGCTTGAAGACACCCGAGCGATCGACCAAGCAAGTCATACCACGGCATCTATGGCGAACAACTCAACTCACTCCGACACTAGGGTCGACGAGTGCCAAGCCCAAGTGATCTCCAAGGTAACAACACATGGCCCCCACCAACACTCCAAAGTCTCTTGCGGCCATGTTGCATGCTCTGATAGTGCACTAAGTGGAAGACCAATGTATAAACATCTTCCTAGCTCAATACTTGTAACTTTTAATTCTACTTACCATCTAATGAGGAAGATAGTTTGTCAAGACCCAGTTTTAGAAGTGGTGCTTTGGCCAGATAATTATGGTGAAATTAAAGTGTGTTGGGCATTGAGGGTCCCAGTGCCCAATGTGGAACATGTTCTCAGTAGTGTCTGAATCTTGGATTGTGTGTTTCTAGCCTTTTTGGTGTGGTGTGGTTCAGATGTTGTGCCTGCCCTCATGGGAGTTTTGAGGGTTTGTCTTGCGCTCTGATGGCAGATCTCAGTTTGCATGAGTCACATAAACGTGGAAGGTCGTGTGGTTTGGTTTCATGCTTGCGACTTCCTTTCTTTCCTTCCCTTCTTTCTCTTTCCTTTCCTTTCCTTTTTTCTTTCTTTCTTCCTCCTTCCCGTAGGTCCTGCGCCTTCCTCTTCTTCTTCTTCTCCCATGTGTGGGAGAGGGAGACAAAAGGGAAAGGGGAGGCAGGAGGGAGAGAGGGATATGAGAGAGAGAGGGAAATGGTCGGGAGGATGAGGATGCAGTCGATGCCGTGTCGCCATCGTCTCGTGGAGGAGGGGAGCAGCTCATGGTTGGAGGAGGAGCATTGTCGTCCGTCTCGCACCGCTGCATCTTCGGTGAAGGTACGCACCTCATAGATTTTCTTTTGGTTCCAAATTTTGCCATAGGTGCATGTTAGTGTGTTGGCAATTGTAGTAATTTTATTAGAATTTATTGTGCATTTGTAGGCCATTTATGGCCGTATTTATGATTTGGGGTGAATAATGCCCTCTTTGCGTTTTCTATTGATTTCATGAGATCCACTTGATGGATCTCGATGTTGCTTGTCTGGTTTGGAAGATCTCGTTGAGATCTTCATTTTGATATATTGTTTGCATAGTTTGGATTGGTGGTTAGTAGGATTGGGCTTTGAGTCCCATTTCGGGGTACTTTGTAGTCACCTAGTTCGGCATGTAAAAATATTTCAATATGTCATTTTTATTACAGATTGTCCCCGTGACTCCTGGTTTGGTGGATCGAATTCGTTCGGTCTACCATTTTGGATGTCTTGGGTGTTGACAAAATTCCAGGTTCGATCGATCAAAAGTTTCCAGTTTGCCAAATCAAGGGTTTTCGGTCGACTAAGTGGTTTTTTGGTCTACCGATCTAGTGCCTTGAGCCTAGGTCCGATCGACTATTCCATTTCATTCCGTCGATCCAAGTCCTGATCTTGTATTAAGATGTTTTATGTTTTGATTAATATATATATATATATAAATCTTGGGGAGATAAATATAATGGCATAAATGGTTAGGATAATCATTAGAATGGTCTCGGGTTTGCCTAAAATGAATTAGCAAGATTCCACCTCAGGTGTGGGTCGAATAAAAGATGAAATAATTTAGCAATAATTGGTTCTTTTCCCAAATGGTTTAGAATGAACTTTAGGGATAATAATTGCATTCCTAGGTCTAGGAATTGTATGGTTTTGTCTGCGGTGCACTGAATTGAGTATTCAGTGGCATTATTCTAGGTATTTGAGCCGATCTGGCTGTGCTCATGAGGGACACGAGTCAGTAGGTGTCTTACATTTGGTGCCAGAGCTTATAGTTTGGTTGTGTTTGCTTTACTGTGGTGTCTTGTAGGTGGGTTTGACACTCAGAGGATGTTTTTGTTGATGTTTTCTTGGGTTGTGGTTGTGGGTTGAGCGTAGTGCTTGTGAACCCAGATACTCCCAAGGTGTTTTTGCCTGGGCCTGATAGGAGAGCTATCGAGATTGTATTTTGTTTGTGGTTTCTTGACCTCTGGCTTTCGTGTCGTTGCTGGGCACAATGTTTCTTGAGTTTTAAAGGATATTTAATGGTTTTGAAAAGGTTTCTTAATAGAGAGTTTTGAAAAGAGAAAAGTATAGATTTGGAAATGGTTTTAGAAAGAGTTTTCTGGTGCTTTCTATTTGCATTGGGGGCTGAGATACTTGAGGCTGAGGTTCATCGGGTCTTGGAGTTATGACAATCCTTGACTGTCGTTTCGAGGCTAGGGTTGTGGTCCACAGGTTGAGGTGTTTTGTGGCATGATAGGGAGGTATGATACTCCTACTATCGCTGTAAGCACTGAGGCTCGGGTATTGTCGGGTGTGGAGGTATGAAACTCCTTCCTGAGCACCGTGTGGAGGGCGCCATAAGGAGGCATACCCTGTGGTGACTAGTGCGGGTGGAACGCGTGCCCTGTAGCTAGTAGCGTCCTAAGAGACATGATTGCCTTCCTAGGAGGGGTTGGCTTCGTAAAGGTTCTACAGGTAGGAGAATCGTGCGACGGTGGTTAGCTCCTGCACAGGGTGGCACACCGTAGTAGTGCAAATGCTATGGTCGCTCATTGGTAGACTGCTTGTGGCCATTGTTGTCTGCTTGGCGTCAAGTAGTTTGACACACTGTTTGTGCTTGTATTTGTGCGGAGTCTTGGTTTAGGAAATCAGGCTCTAGGCCTAGAGGAGGCTGTGGCTTTAGTGTCTATTGAGGCATGGTGTTTTGGGAGCAGTGGCTCCATTGTTTTGAGAGTAGTGGCACCGTAGTTTGGGAGCAAAGGTTCTATGGTTTGGTGTTGTACGTGGGTCTAGAGGGGACCATGTTGTGTAGAGCAGAGTCTTTGTAGTTGTGCTTTGGTGTGCTTTTGGGCTTGAGATGGCGAGAGTAGCCTTCTCAAGCATGCATAAAAGGTTTTAAAAGTGCACACACATGGTTTTGAAAAGGAAAAGAAAAGAATGGTATAAAGACATGATTTTGTGATTTTGTGGCCTGTCGGGTAGTAGTACACTGTCTAGTTTGGTGTTGCGGCATCCGAGAGGGATGCCATTGCTTGTGTGTTGGGCATCGGTAGATTGCCCTTTTGGTTTGGCGGCATTAGAGTGTGATGTCTGTGCTTAGCTATCTTCAGTATAGAATGCCGACTTGTAGGTAGAGTGCGTGCTGGGTGACCGTTGAGTGGTCACTCACGTGTGCTTTGTTTTGTGTGTTTCGGCAGGTGTAGGATAGTAACTGCTGGTTGTTAGTGCATATACGAGGAGTCATGCCGCCACACATCGAGGATCCAGGTGAGTGTTAGTTTAGTTTTATTTCTATTATTTAGTGGTTTTATTTTATTGTTGAAAGTACTTAGCCTTAGCTGCATTATTAGTGTAATTGCTGGTTAATAATAAAGATAAAACAAATGATTAAATGGAAATTTATAGTTAGGTTTAGTGGTAGCGACTTGGAGATTGTTTCATAGATTCACCTAGAGAAGGATTATAATGGATCATTTTGTGTTAAATCTTGCTACCTTACTTTGATCGATGGTGGTCTTAATTAGAAGTCCCTTTTATTTCAACATTTGGAAAGCAAAAGTCTCTTTAAAGGTTAAAAGTTTCTTTTTTGGTTTCGTCTTCGTAATAAAATTCATACAAAAGCAAACCTTGCAAAAAGGAAATGGCATGGAAGTGTGATGTGTACTTTTTTTGTGGATTATCTGACAAAGACATCAATCATCTTTTTATTCATTGCTCCTTTATCTAGAGCTTATGGAATTTTTTTATTGATTTAAACCACATGTTATGTCTATTTTGTATTAATTTATTTAACTTGATAAATAAATAGAAGCATTCTATCAATGTGGAAACATAAAGAATTCTCTCATTCTCCATCATTTAGTCACTTTCGAATGAATGTGCCTATAATAGGATGTCAATTTTGTCATCAGTGGATAGATGGAGATCCTACATTATCATGTGATTTATTTTACACATTGTTCTTTTGTTATTAGTTAGGTGTATTTATGTTTTATTTTGTTATGGGTTTCTCTTATTTAAGGAGAATAGACATTTTCTTGATGACATTCCATTGATGATGTTGTTTTTCACTTTTAGAGATTTAGTGATGTTCACTACAAGAAAATTGGACTTTAGCCATGACCAAATTCCGTTAATGATTAAATTTAGCCATAGTTTTTAATCATAGCAGAATTCGTAGTTAAAACCCTGTATCTAAATTTTAGCTACTATTCAGGCTAACCATGGCTAATTTATCCATGATCGTCATCCATGGCTAATCCATGACAACAAAAGTATTCTTGTCACATCAATATCTGTGGCCGTACTGCGGTTAATTTAGCCATGGTACTTTTCGGTGGTTAATTTAGCTATAGTATTTTTCCATGGCAATTTAATCTATTTCTTTTTGATAAATTTCATGGTTAACACCATGGTTAAGGCTGTAGTAAAAATTAGCCACCACTATAACATACAATAATGTCGTGGCTAAGACTATGGTTGATGTTTTGGTACAATTTCAGCATGTAATATATAAAACAAACTAATGTGTTTTCAAAATAAAAATCATATACTAATTTAACTACAAACTTTAAATTCACCAAAAGTAAAATATATTAATTTCATAATTTAGTACATCATATTTTCATAATAAAGCATAAATTATATGGCTATTTTCAAAAGAAAATATAACATAAACTAAAATTATCTCAAAATGTGAATAAAGGTCCAAGATTGATTAAATGAAATATGTAGATCAAACATCGTCATCTGCTTAGCTTGTGGTATTTGGCTCCACATCACGATCATGATGAGCATTAAGATATGTAGAGGCCTACCAAAAACAATACAAATCATAAAACTAACTCAACAACATTACATGAACTATATAAAAAGAAAAAAAAGAAAGATACATATAGAATATTATGCATTCAATATCCTCTATCATTAACAAAAAATGTATCATCTACTTGACTCTGTACTATTGTTGAGATAATTAATTTGTGTTGTGGGCCCTGAGTTCTAAATGAGTATACGAGATCAACATATAACAAAAGTACCTATTTTGATTAAATGAATTCCAAACTTGAAGATATTATTTTTCAAGAGTAAAAGCATATAATAGGTTCAAAAGCACAAGTATGAGCAAAATTCACAAGAAGCAAAGAAAATAAGCAACCTAGATAAGAAAAAGATTTAGATGAGAAAAGGATGCTCATGGATTTAAATGAGAAAAGGATTCACATATTTCTTTCATAAACCCTAGTTACCTAGTACTAATTTATATCAATGGTAGGACATATGTAGGTGTAACATCTGTGCCTGGTTTTTTCCATTTAATATAAACCATGGAATTTCTTGTAATTTTGGTGTGTGGTTTATTGGTGGTAAATCCAGATTTTGTTTGTTGGCTGTGGTTTCTCCCTGTGTTTTGTGCCCCTGGTCTCTCCCTTGTGGTGTGTTTTCTTTGGCTAGTGGGTCGGTTCTACATTGGGACCCATGTTTGTGGTGGACCCACTTGGGCTTGGGCTTGGACCTGGTCAAGAGCCAGCTGTGTCGTGTCCTCTTTTCCCTGTCTTCTCCACGCTCGGGACCGATCTCCCCTACTCGCAAGGCCTGGCTGGGAGGGCTGCTCATTCCGTCCCTTCAACGGTAGGGAGGCTGGCAGCGGATCGACGGAATCCGTGGAAATGGCAGGCGACAGAGGCTTTAAAGGGAGGCATGCAGCATGGGGGAGGAGTAGAGAGACCAGAGAGAGGGCTAGAGGGAGTGTGGAGGCTGAGGAGGAGGAGTAGCGTGCTGGAGGAGATCGTGCGAGTGTGGGGGAAGGCTGGTGCCGTGCACCGTCGGTGTTGGAGGGCACGCGAGGCTCGTCGAAGCCAGGTACGTGTTTCCCTACCGTTTCCCCTTCCGTCTTCCTCCATTAGTTGAGGCATGTTTAGGTTGAAGGACAGAATCATGGTAAGATTAATGCTACAAAAATCATGAAAAATAAGGAAATGTTGGGAATGTGTGGAATCATGTGTTTGTGGTCATATGATGCCGATTCGTGGCTAATTTTATGGGATTTTGTTAGTTAATGTGAAGCATGCTACAGTTGTGTTGAATGAGTTTTGTGCCTTTGTGATTTTCCATAGAACAACATGTTTAATAGATTCATGTTTTGATTGAGGGGGTTTTGGAGTAGACTTGAAGGTCTACACCCCATGTTCTACTAGTAATTTTTGTGGCATGTATGGGGGGGTCCGATCCTTACTCCCACTTTGGGGAGAAAAGGGTGACGGTGGCCTGGGGAGTTTTCTACAATAGCAGAAAACGGTATGCCGAATTGGTTTCGGCATACCGAAAAGCTCCCAGGCGGTACCCTGTGTTGTGGTATCGGACGACCGGAGAAATTCGATCAACCGATTTGGCAGGGACTGATAAATCTGATAGGGATTCGGTATACCGAAATCCTTCGGTATACCGAATCAGAGGATTTCGGCATACCGAAACAGGATTCGGCATGCCGAATCTGAGCCCTGAACTGATTTGAGAAATGCATAGAAACTGATGATTAAATATGGATAAATACATGATAAATGTACAAAATGCATGGAAATGACTTGTGAAATGACGCATGCAAGTATGTTTGTAACACCCTAGTGCTACACAACAATACAGGAACAACCTAAGTACAGCTAATGAAAATAAATAGCTAAATAAATTAAATTAGAGCTAAACACCCAGACCTGTGTGCGGCAAACGTGGCTCGAAAAGATGCACCAGACTAGAACTGCTCCTACACCTTAGCACCTGAAACAAGGGGACAAGAAAACAC
>JAMKQA010020070.1:0-31520 GCA_024699735.1 Posidonia australis
GCTGTGGGATATCTCGGTTCTACCCTGTTTGTGAGAAGGATCTACAGAAACATCAAGTGCGACTAGTAAGAGCCTGCAGGGTCAACAGAGGCGAGCAGTCACTGATACTTCTGGTGGAGGAAAAGGACGTAGGCTAAATTTGGGTTGGATTCTTTAGACGACACTTTCTGTTTTTGCATGGTCCTAGATTGGCATGGTTTCCTTTTCCATTTTGTTGTCTTTTTCAGCTTACCAACCTCTGAACTGTTGGGAGGGCTTTACATTTTTCCATTTGTAGGTGAAATCCTTCAGTACTTGCTTAGTACGGGAAATGATATATTGTGATTCTAGATAGCACAATGTACCATGGATTTAGTTTTATTCGAGGGTCATTAGCTTTAGGAAGTAGAAATCAAACCAAGAAGCTTAGCTGTGGAAATGGATAAACATTTATTAATGCATATTCTGTTATCTCCTATGGTAACCCTTGTCGGTATGAAGATTGATAACGTGTTTTCTAATTGATATAAATATATTTAAATAAAAGACGACTAAGATTATGAAGATGCTATAAGAATAGTATCTATTATCTATTAGCTGTTAGTCTTTGTTTGGGCAAAGATTTTGTCATGGAGGGAGAGGCATGATTTTGCTGTTGAGAAAAAGGACGGGATATATGAGATTATAGAGCTAAATTGTTGCATGAGCCTTTTTTCTTGGAAGATTTATGAGTTATTTCTTTTTGAAAGATATGAGTCATTTTTAGTACTTATTCTACAATTTTAAAATTATGATTCTATTATCTATTTTCTGGTCTCCAAGATATTTAATTTCACATTTTTAATATTTTTTTTTACAGTTGATTAAAGTGTTTTTTTATTGGTTGAAATGTTAAGAGGCACTGGCACTTCAGATGAAAAAGGTATTGCTAGATTTTATTGAAAATTTGAATACATGTTTTTTGAAGTAGGATAATTAAACCTGTAATGTTAAAAATAATAATATGAAAATTAGAGTTCATACATCTAATATGCACTCATACGGTCATTTGATGTTTCTTCCGGTTAATTTTGTCGCGAAGTGTCACAGCGATTGACATTTCTTTTCGGTTTGTTAATTTTTCTGGCGTAGTCTACAATAGTTTGCGGTGGTCATACATCCTTTTAAGGCTTTATTGAGCAGGCTCGATAAACCAGGAAAAAAAGATGCAGTGCTTACGTAGAAAATAAACCAATAAAGTACATAAAGCAACCGTGAAAAAAATCCCACATAAGCTTAAGGAAAAAAAATCCAAAATAAAAGAGGAAGTTGCATGTATACCGTTGAAATTTATAAAAATTGTTGATGTAATTTTTTTTAACTAACTACAAGTACACGACGTATTATGTTGTACGTATGTAAGTAAAGATCAATCCTATAGGAAAAAGTATTTTAAAAATAAAGATTTATTATCAATTATTGAAACAGATTTGAGAGAAATTAATGTGAAAAGAAAATTCTAGCATCAGTCTATGAGATTGCAATCAAATCAATTAAAATATATTTAAGGTTTGGAATTCATTTATATAGAATTAAGAATGCATGATCATATTTATTCTCTTTCTCTTTATTGATCTAAATAATTTGATTCAATGATTTTTATCCTAATAAGCATAAACTATATATTATGTATGCATTATAGAATATCAAGTCAAGGAATAAAAATACACAAACCAAACAAAATTAGATGATATATGATGGAATCACGATTATATACACAATTTTTAATTAAATATTCCCTAAATATAGACTAAAAAGATGATATTAATATTAATTTATCAAAATTTATTGATTCATGAGTGATTTATGCAATATACATTAATCCACATAACCATGGCATTAAGTAGAAAGAGAGGAAAAAAATGATCATACTTCTCAATCTGCATAAATTTCATTTTTACCCTAGAATTAGAGATTTAGCCAAGTATTGTAACAAACAATATCAAAATAAAAGATGAAAGGAAGAGAAATGTAAGATATAATTGAAAGAAAAAATGAACTTATATTAATAAAAATCTGATATTACGATTGGAACAATGCTGGAGAGTCTTCTACAACAAAAGAGAAAAAGTCTAAGCTTAGAAGGTGAAAGTTCTCCTTGAGATCTACACAAAGGTTCTTTTTATAAACTTACAGAGATTTGCTTACATCAAAGACAATTCCGAACACAAAATTTTAATTTTAATTTTGAATACAATATATTTACAACTGAGAGTCATATCTACCGAAGACTAAGTCAAAAATATCCTATGTTGGTGTCTGAGAGGCATCAAATTTGCATTTGGATGCCTGAGAGGCATTCACGTCATCCAGGCTCTCCTCTGACTTCTTTCACTTATTAGCTAATAGTTTTCCTAGTATTTAGGCACGTGGAAAATATGTGTTTGACCTCCTGACGTAGCTATAGAATTTTCCATACGAAAATCTCTTTTTCCCTGGTATAATTATTCTTTTTCCCTATTTTCCTAAACTCTTTCTAAGTCCTTAAGTTCATGCAAAATTTCCATAAAATACCTCGAGTGACATTATTTATATACAAAACAAATAAATATGGGAATAAAATATATATGCATTATGAGCTAATTAAACACCTCCATACTTATCTTTTGTTAGTCCTCGAGCAAAATTGACTTTAACATAAGAAAGAAAAGAAAATCCTAACTCATTTTCATAGGAATTGCGATTGTACTTAGCACATGCAACAAGTCTTTAAACCTCTAGATTGTCCTAATGGACGAGTAGTGTCTCGTGAGGATTTGTAGCAGATCTACCTACAAAATCCCAGAAAAAAAAAGGATAAGGAATAAAGCAAGTGAAAAATAAAGAAAAGGAAAAATTCTAAAGTATCAACATTAACCTACTTAATTAAAAAGATGCAAAGTTTTCTAGTATCTTAATTCTCTAGTTTAACCTTTGTTAAGAACTCTCATCTTGTTATCATAGAGACTCTATCTTGTTTTCACATCATCTTTTTAAAAATTTACTCATATATACATTGTGTTTGTGAAATAGATCTTAGCATAGGTTTTCAAGTCTAATATTACTATCTTAGCAATTTTATTTCATTCACTGATGACTTGCTTTCTTAAACTTTATTCTTAGCTACTCTTTTAGCGAGCTTTAGGTTAGTGGATCCCAAACCAGACGGTTTTAGATCACTAGATGCAAATTCACTCTAAGGGACTTAATCACTTGAGTTGCTAAGGCATAAAGACAAGACTTTTTTTTAATCCTCCAATCATCTTTTTACGTGAATATCAATACTTATTGAGGCACGATACCCAGTTATTCAATGATTATTGGATGTTATTATTATTAATCTGTTTCTCTCCTTTAATCACCTTTTTACGTAAATACCAATGCTTGCTAAGGCGCAATACCCAGTTACTCAATGATTAGAGGTTTTTTTTGTATTGCAAAAGTATTTTAAGTATTCCTTTATTCCCCATAGCTATAGATTAGAGTGATAGTGCATGATAAGGTACATATGAGTTATTAATATTTTAGATAATGTTATTTTTCAAATTATCTCTACTCTTTAAATCATAGATTCCTAATTACTCAACCTTACCTTTGAACTTCAAACACAAGGTTATTAATTCACTCCTAATTGATTAAACTAATGAGGATAATTCCTATTTTTTTCCATAATTTTTTTTGAAAAGAAATTTTTTTTTAAAGTCAAATAACCTAAGAAAACATTTTTTTTCTTAACAAATGAAAAGACACATAGAAGACTCTAACTAAAGAAAAAGGTAAAGAGAAGATTCCCTCACACACCTAAATCATGCATTGTCTTCAATGTATGCAATAAAATGATATGGTCAATAAAATAAAGTAATGTTAGAACAATGATACTTGATTTGGGATGGAGTACTTTTGCTGCTAAGAAAAGAAACGTTATGTATAGTTTATACATTTATACATGATATAACCACTACTTATTCGAGATACTGAGGATCATGAAGAACCATGCCCTCACCTTCCTTTTCTGTGGGTAATTCTAAGAATAGTTTGAGACATTGACCATTGACTTTGAAAACTTCCCTATTCTTTCGATTTTCAATTTCCACAGCTTCCTGAGGTAGTCCACTTTGACAAAAAATGTGGTCTTTTCTTGATCCTCAAGAGTTATGGAAATCTGGTTACAACTGGAGTATCCATTAAAAAAATAGCGAATACTCATGTTCGGCTAACCACTCTAATAGTTGGTCAATAAATGGCAAAGGAAAGTGGTCATTCCTAGTTGCCACTCGAAGCTTCCTATAATCAATGCATACTCGCTAATCAATTTGTATGCTAGTGGGGATCAATTCATTGCTCTTATTTTGGATCATAGTAATTATAGATTTCTTTGGAACTACTTGTTCATGGCTAACCTAGGAGATGTTAGAGATAGGATAAATGATCCCATCATCAAGGCATTTCAATATGTCTTTCTTAACTACTTCCTTCATGATTGAATTTAATCGCTTTTGTGGGTCTCTAGTGGATTGAACCTCTTTTGTCAAATGGATCCTATATTGAACAATTGTTGGACTTATTCTCCTAATGTCAGCCATGGTCTAACCTATGAATTCCTTGTTTTCCCTAAGGATAGTCAGTAATTCTACTTCTTGCTATCGAGACATGTTGGCTGTAATGATGATAGGAAGGGTTTGGTCTTTTCCTAGGTAAGCATATTTGAGGTATGGATGGCTTAAGCATTGGTTTAGGCCCAATGATAGGCTCAGGAGGAGGGGTGTGTCAACCATTAGACTTGCAAGTTTTACTTTAGGTTGGACCACTAGCTTTATTAATAATCATTAACTCATCTTCAAATGTTCTCTTAAGTTTTTGGTCAAAATCTTGAGGGTCACGCTTGATTTCTTCCTTTGAAAAATCCTCAATTAAGTTAACTAATTCAAATATTTCATTTGATTCTTGCCTCGATTTGTTATCTAAGTTAAAATTATTCAATGTAATGGTCAGGTTTTTATAACTTATCCTCACGGAACCATTTCGACAACTAATTAGGGCATTGAAAGTAGCAGGAAATGGTCAGCCTAGGATAACAGGACTCTAGCCTTTGAGGTTGGTCAAGGATTGGATTTCTAGGATTACAAAGTCTACAGGATAAACAAAGTCCTTGACCTTGACTAAAGCATCTTCAACATCCCCATTGTCCAAAAGAATTTATTAGCTAACTATATGATCACATCAATTTTCTTCATTTCTTCTAGTCCTAGTTGCTGATATACTGAATATGGTAACACATTAATGCTAGTCCCTAGATTTACAAAGGTCTTATCAAAATTGGTATTGCCTATGACACATGATATTGTGGGACTTCCTGGATCTATGTATTTCATAGGCAATTGGTTTGTCAAAATGGAGCTAACATTGGCTACTAGGAAAGCTGTCTTAGGTACCTTAGTTGGTCTTTTTCTAATGTACAAGTCCTTGAGATATTTAGCATATGTAGGGGCTTATTGGATTGCATCTAGAAGGGGAATGTTTACCTTGACTTGTCTAAAAACTTCTAGAATTTTCCCCATTTGGGCATATTCTATTTTATTTTTGAACCTAATAAGAAATGGAGTAATGGATTTTTGGATAGGCTCAACAGGTGATTCAGAGGAAGGTCTAAGGTAGTTACTAAGCTTTTTAGAATCCTCAAGCTCCTTAGATTAGCCTAAGTGGATAGGTGGATTTGAGTTAGGAGATGAGTTCTTCTAAGTCTGAATGGCATAATTAGGCATGACGATGTAACTATAAACTTGTTTCCCAAATCTCAATGATATGACAATGTCGACTTGGTTAACCTGATCCTTTTGGACCACATAAGCATGTTGTAGATTAAGATTTTGACCCATAGGATTGGGTATAGGTTGACTAGGTAGGGTTCTCTTTTCTCTTTCTCTTACCAATGTGGCTAATTGACTCAATTGCATCTCAATTCGTGCTATGGCTTGTATGTTGGTAGTTATATTAGTATTGATTTGGGAATTGGCCTTAAGAAGGGCCTCCATGCCTTTTTCAAGGGTGCTTAGTCTTCTTTAAGAGTCATGGAATCCTAGAAGGGGAGGATTATACTATGGTCCTACACGAAGGTTTTGTTGGACCAATTGTTGGACCAGTTGGTTAGGCTTAAAATGATTTGAATGTTGTGGTGGACCTTGAGAGAAAGAGCAATGATTACCTCCTTGGTGAGGTTGTTGGTTCCAAGAGAAGTTTGGATGGTTTCTCCATCGTAGATTGTATGTAGGGGTATATGGGTTATTCCTAGATCTAGCAAAAGTGACATTAACTTGTTCTAGGATAAAATCATAATGGCCCATGAATGAATGACATTCTTTTATCACATGACCCATCATGTGACATCCATTGCACTTGGGAACCTGGTTGGATGTTTGATTTACTTGTGCTCTCTCTTTCATTTCTAATGCTTCTAGCTTACAAGTTAGTGTGTTGACCTTGCCATCGGTGGCTATGGAAGATTCTATAGAATGAATGCTACCTTTCGAGAGTGTGAGTTAATTAATTAATTAATCGTTTGTGCTTTCCCAATACATTGTTTTCTCTACTAGTTCTTTTAGAAAATCTCATGCTTCATTCTCATTTTTTTTCATGAATCCTCCTTGACACATGGATTCAACTATGGTCCTAAACCCTCATATATGATTTGACATAGTTTCTATTTTTCTATACTGTGATGTGGACATTGAGCTAAGAGATCCTTAAACCTATCCAAATATTTCCATAAAGACTCACAGACTTTTTACTTAGATGAATTGATTGATTTTGATGGTTTTATGGATTGGATAATACTTTTTAAAGAACACAGTGAAAAATTGAGTCCACATGGTGATTGAATTAGTGGGTAGACTGTAAAGCAATTTTTTAGCATTGTCTTTTAATGCAAAAGGAACGAATCTTAAATGAATTGCATCATCAGATAATTGTTGCAACTTCATCAAACCATAGACCTCCTCAAATTCATTGATGAACTAGTAAGCATCTTCAGATTCTAGACCTGTGAATCTAGGCAGCTAGCTAATATAACTGGATTTGAGTTCAAAATTATTGATATTAGTATTTGGAAGTCTAATGCAAGATGGTTGTGCAATTCTTACTGGGCAACATCTGGCTTCTAAGGCTAGAGGTGGATTGGGTATTTCATTAATCATTTTAAACTCATCGGGTTGAATGATGTGTTGAATCACAAATCCACACACACATGCACTAGTGAGACTCTAATTTTTTTAAATAAAAAAATGAAACAAAATGCAATGAAAATAGAAAAGAAGAAAAGATGAGAAGATAAGAGAATCAACCAGATAAGGAGATTAAAGATAGAGGAGGAAGATGTCTAATCTAAACACATAAGTCACATAAATCTTAATTCTATTGTTGACTTAAAATTTAGATAGCTCTTAACTCTTAAGTTAACCCTTGAGATTATTAAATCAAAATTCTTTAATCTAATTTGCCAAATTAGTGGAGGAAAGTGGGAGGCTCCCCGTGCTTGAGCAATAGACTTAATTAAATAACTACTTGCCTTTTAAGGTTTAACCTTGTGAACCACTTTTCTAGATACCAAGTAGGAAAAGAGTTTTAAATTCAAGTCACCCTTAGGTTCCCTTGTCCTATTAAATTAGAATCCTAGGGGCTAATGCTTACTTGATTTTAATTGAGACTTAGGTCAATCATTAATGCTTTCTTTTATTGTTTGTAGGCTAAGCAAGGGTGATGAAATCCCTACCTTATCTTGTCCTATAAGTTTTACCCTTAGGTTCTTTGGAATGATATGTAACAAATAATTTATTTAGACAAGTTATTCTTCCTACTAACTATATACTTTAAAATGTTAGAAATCAAGTAGGAGAACTATAATGTCCTATATTTTCCACAATAATTTAAAACAATTTAAATTATGGGAAAATAAAAGCTAAACAGAAAATACCAAACTACCAGGTACCTGTGTGTGCGGCTAGGAGATTCTAGACTATATGCATTATACTACAGCAACCGCTTGTCTGCACTTGCAAACCAAAACCACAAGGAAATGCATGAGTGACAGAAGTCACCCAATATGTAACCTAAGAAAAATAGCGAAAAACAAATCATAATTAAATTTCCTTTTAAATTCATTTCGCAAACCATTTTCTCAGAAATCCCACGAATCAGGCCCACACTGGTCAAAACCATACCAATAACATCCGAGCCTCTGTGCTCACAGCGACAGCAAGAGTATCATGCCTCCCCGTCATGCCACAAGACACCTCAACCCACGGACCACAACCCTAGCCTTGAGACGATAGTCAAGGAGTCTCATACCTTCAGGACCCGACGCCCCTCAGCCTCAGGTATCTCAGCCCCCAACCTCGACCATGGAGTCATGCCCGACCACCGAAGAATGTCGTCACATTCCTTGGTCCTAATGACATGGTCCCACATTGTCTCGACCCGCACACAGAAAATCAGGAAAACATTTTTCCAAAATAGGCCAACTACCTTTTTGAAATCTACTTTCCAAAACCATTTTATATCTTTGAAAACTCTTTCAAAATCTCGGCAAAACGGCACATCAGGTGTCCTAGGAGACTACCATTAACAGCCCCCAATCCCATCTTATAGGGATAATACAAACCAATCCAGAAAACCACTGCATTAAAATATATTTTCCAAAAAAAAGAAGAAGGAAAACCCAAAAAATCCCTGCCAGAGCCGCTGCCGAACCCACGCATGTGGCCCGCGTAATTGGCCTGCTCCTCCAGTTTTCTGTTAGAATCCAGATAGCCAGCAGCAACGCAACCAAAAATCGCTCGAAGTGGGAGCTTCGATCAGACCCCCCAATCAATCACCAAAAGTATCGAATTACACATATGTTGTAGACTCTTGAGTCTACTCCAAAACCCAACAAACAAAATCAAAATCATTTCACCATGCATCAAGATACAAAATCGCAAAGGCGTAAGGGTTAAAACGACCCAAAACACACCAACTGCCATAAATATCCATAAATTCTGCAATAAATTTTCAAAAATTCTAAAACATTAAATTTAGCTTATATTACATGCATCCTAGGCATTTCTACCTTTTTATATGATTTCTACACATTAAATTGGAGATACGTACTTGAAATGAGCTCCGACGACCCTCCAACCGACTCCGGCAAACACCGAGACCCCACATGACCACGGCCACCCTACGACCTCAGGGACGCCACTCTGGAGCTTCCCACGCCACCACAAGCCACCTCACGCCGCCGCAAGCCTTCGTCGACTCTTGAGCATACCGAAACAAGGGTGGACTGGGGAGAAGATGGGAACGGGATGAGAGAGCAAGAGAAAGGGCGAGCAAGGGAGGGGTGGAGTGAGTGAAGGGAGAGGAGACGGGAAGGAAGGAGAGGAGGGAGATGGCGTGCTCGGGATGGAGGAAAACGCACGGAGAAGAAGAGGAAGATGTGTCAGAGAAGACTCGCCCCATGCACGCGTTATATATGTGAGGGAGGAAGTTGCTGTGCACCTGTCCACCAACCCCTAACATGCACGCACCAACCAGTCTCCGGCCACCCTCCAGCCTCGCCGCACACAGCCCAACTGCTAACTCCAAGGCACGAGCCAACGTCTCCACGCACCGAAACACTCCCACCAACCAGCACACAATGCGGGCCCCACGTAGATCCACACCCAGGCCCACAAGCACAATGCCACAATGTACAGTGCCAACCACACACAGGGACACGCCAAAGAAGCTAGCCCACAAGGCCCAAGTCCAAAAGCACAAATCTACACAACAGGCCTCAGAACAGTAACACCCGTCCAGGAATAAATTCATTAAAATGTAAATAATTACAAAATGAATTTTACGGGTGTTACATCCTAAACCCCTTAAAAGAAGATTTCGCCCATAAAATCACTAGGCGAAAAGATACAGGTACTGGGCTAGGATGGCTTCCTCACTTTCCCACGTGGCCTCCTCGGCTCCATGTTGCCACCAATGCACCAAAACTAGTGGAATCACCTTGTTCCGTAGCACCTTCTCTTTGCGGTTAACAATCTGGACGACATCCTCCACAAAGGACAGATCTTCTTGGAGCCCTTCTGGCTGAACTAGGATCACATGGGACACACCAGCCAGGCACTTCCTTAGCATGGAGACATGGAATACGTCGTGTACGGACGACATCTCTGGTGGTAGATCCAACAGATAAGCAAGCTCACCGAACCTCTAGGTAATCTGGTATGGGCCAATATAGCGAGGACTCAGTTTGCCACGCTTCCTGAACCTCATGACACCCTTGGTCAGTGACACCTTCAAGAACACATAGTTTCCCACCGGAAATACCAGCGGTCTCCGCCTCCTATTGGCATAGCTCTCCTACCGACTCTATGCAGCCAACAACATGCTACAGATCAAATCCACTTTGTCCACATACAACTGCACTAGCTCAGGATCAATCAACTAACGCTCGCCCACATCACTCTAGCAAACCGACGATTTGCATGGCCTACCGTACAAACCTTCATACGGCGCCATCTCGATGCTCGAGTGATAACTATTATTGTAGGCGAACTCAATCAATGGCAGATGGTCCTCCCAACTCCCTTGAAAGTCCAAGGCACATGCTCTGAGCATATCCTCTAGCATCTGGATAGTCCTCTCTATCTAACCATCTGACTGAGGATGAAATGCTGTGCTATAGTTGAGCACAGTGCCAAAGGCCTCCTGCAGAGTTCTCCAGAACCTTGAGGTGAACCTCGTGTCTTTTTCCGACATAATGGACACCGGAACACCATGCAGCCTAACCACTTCGGAAACGTACAACTCCACCAAACAGTGCAGTGAATAGACTTGGTTAGCCGATCCACGATCACCCACACGGTGTCGTTCTTCCTCTGAGTCTGCGGCAAACTAGTCACGAAGTCCATCGAGATGTGCTCCCACTTCCACACAGGAATATCCAACGACTGCAAGGTCCCTCCAGGTCTCTGGTGCTCTGCCTTGACCAACTGGTAGGTGGTATACCTCACTACATGATCAACAACATCCCTTTTCATGTCAGGCCACTAAAAATTCTACTTCAGGTCTCGATACATCTTCGTACTACTAGGGTGAAAGTGTACCTAGACCGATGTGCTTCATCTAGCAACCTCTGCCTAGCCTCCTCATGTTGGGGCACATATAGATGCATATCACACCTCAGCTCTCCATAAGCCCCAACAGAGAAATGAGGCTCTCCACCAGCCTCCAGCTTCTCAAACACAGCTTGAACAAACAGATCCAACTGTTGACAGGCGATAATAAATTCTAACAGCTTAGGGCGAATAGACAAGTTGGCCACCCAGGCACCAACCGTCCCCTGAGCTTGCCGCTTCGGCTTGCAACTCATCAGATCCTCCAACATGGTCCACTCCTTGACCATTGAGCTCGCCATCATGTGCGTACGCTGATTCAAGGCATCGACGACCACGTTGGCCTTGCCGGGATAGTAGGATAGGCTGAAATCATAGTCCTTCAGATACTCCACCTAATGGCGTTGCCATAGGTTGAGGTCTCTCTGCGTGAAGATATACTTCAAGCTCTGATGATCGGTGAAGACTTCAAACTACTCTCCATAGAGATAGTGTCGCCAGAGCTTGAGAGCGAACACTACGACATCCATCTCTAGATCGTGGGTTGGGTAGTTCCTCTCATGATCCTTCAGCTGGCGCGAGGCATACGCTATGACATTACCATGCTGCATCAAAACACACCCCAACCCAACGCCACTGGTATCACTATACACAGTGAAGCCACCACTTCCAGAAGGTAGAGTCAACACAGGGGCAAAAACCAGACGAGACTTCATCTCTTCGAAACTCACTTCACAATTCTGGTCCCAACAAAATAGAACTCCCTTCCTGGTCAACTCTGTCAAAGGCGCGGCTATGGAGGAGAAATCCCTGATAAACCTCCTATAATAGCCCGCCAGACCCAAGAAACTCCTGATCTCCAACACAGTCCTGGGTCGCTCCCAGCTACTCACTGCCTCTACCTTGGTAGGATCTACTTTGATGCCTTCTCCAGAAATCAAATGGCCAAGGAACATGACTTCACTCAGTCAGAACTTACACTTGGAGAATTTGGTGTACAGCTGATGACGCCTTAGAGTATCCAAAACCTCCTTCAGGTGCAAGGCGTGAGTCTCAACATCCGGGGAGTAGACCAGCACATCATCAACAAAAACCAAAATAAACTGGTCGAGAAAAGAGCTAAAAATCTTGTTCATCAAATCCATAAACGCAGTTGGTGCATTAGTCAAGCCAAAAGGCATGACCGTGAACTCGTAATGCCCGTACCACGTCTGGAAAGCAGTCTTCTGAATGTTTGAGTCTCGTATCCTCAACTTGTGATACCCTGACTTCAGATCAATCTTTGAGAACACAGATGCAGATTGCAACTGGTCGAATAGGTCATCAATGTAGGGTAAGGGATACTTGTTCTTCACTGTGATCTAGTTCAGCATCCGATAATCTATACATAGTCAAAGAAAACCATCCTTCTTATAGATGAACAAGACAGGTGCTCCCCACGGAGACACATTTGGCCTGATAAACCCCTTGCCTAGCAACTCCTGCAACTGAGTCTTGAGCTTTCGCAACTCCGCTGGCGCCATGTGATAAGGAGGCTTCGACACAACACCAAAATCGGGGATCAAATCGATCAAGAACTCTACTTCCCTGTGAGGTGGCATACCAAGAAAATCGTCAGGGAAAACATCAAGATATTCACACACCACATAGATGTTGTGAACACCCAACTCAGGAGAAGTGGAGGTAACTATACTAGCTAGATACCCCACGCAACCCCTAACCAAAGACTTATAAGCCTTCATAGTTGAAACGACAAGCTTAGGCTCACCCTGCCACCCACCTTACATAAAGAAAGGCCCATCCTTAGGAGACCCAAAATAAACTCTCCTCTGAGTACAATCAATCAAAGCAGACTACTGCGCCAACCAATCCATGTTGAGTATCACATCATACTCCTGCATGTCCATCACGAACAGGCTGGCGTCGAACTCTTTGCCATTTAGCGTCAAGTCGACAGACCGTAGATACCTTCATGCTGAATTGTGCTCCCCTAACGGCATCACCATGCTGAGATGAAAAGCTAGTCTAGCTGGTCTCTCTCCCAACTCTACCGCAAAAGATTCAAAGATAAAGGAGAAAGAACTCCCTGAGTCAAACAACACTTTGGCCATCCGGTCAGCTACAATAAAAGAACCTGATGGCCAAACAAAACAATAACACCACACGTCCATTCAATCAGGCAGATGTCCAGATTACAAAGAAATTACAACGATTACAGAGGATTATAGAACCAACTAATCATTCTTACCCTCAACTACATCTCCCGAAGACCTAGTGCTTGGAGCTGCGATGGTGAACACCTGTCTCTTAGTCAGCTGCTGCAGCGCGCTTCCTGCCTTCTTTGGTTGTTCCAGACAAGATCTCTGAACATGTCCCGCCTTCCTGCAATTGTAGCACACCACTGGAGCTGGGGTCCACCTAGGTTGGGGACAATATATAGCGATATGACCTACTTGACCATTGTTGAAGCACTGGCTCCCACCGGGAGCACTGGACCCTATTTGACTGAGGCCAGCTCCGCTACTTCCAGCAAAACACTACCGACCTACAGAGGAAACACTGGACCTCGCCTTCTGCTTCTTCTCAGGGCTACCTGAACTACTGGCACTTGGAGGATTGGAGAAAGAGAATCGGGAAGTAAAAGAAGACTTACCCTTCCCTTTAGGACGACTCTCTAGAAACTTCTGATGCTTGGCCTCAAAGCGATACACCATCCCAACCATGTCCTCCACAGTCTAGCACCGACAGCCCATGACCTTCACCCATAGCCCTAGGTTCAAGCTGTCTAGAAAATTCTACGCCCGTTCCTCCTCAAACTCATAGGCAGGAGCAAAATGTTCCAGCCAGGCAAACTCAGCCTCATACTCGAGCACTGACATCATGCCCTGCTCTAGACTCCGAAAATCTCGACGAAGCTGTTCCTTCACATGAGCAAGAAAATACTTGTCATAGAAGGCTGCCTTGAAATCCTTCCGTTGGATGCTAACAGTGACTGAGTTCGGGAACTTCAGCCGCCTCACAGATTTCCACGACCTATCTGCCTCACCATTCAGCAGATAAGTCGCCAACCACAACCAATGCTCTTCTGGGCGCGCCATGCTCTCCAGCATCTTCACCACCTTCTCCAGCCGGGCCTCGCTTTCCTCAGCATTGACCTTGCCCTTGAACGACGACGGACGCAACTTCTTGAACTAGTTTAGCAAGGCGTCACCCGACGACTCGCTGGCACTACTCTTGCTGAACGCGTGAGAGATCCCGTGCGCCAAACTCCTTAGTTCCGCACAAACCGCCTTCCATCCGCCTACGTCCTCTTGGGGCTCGGTCTCTTCGACAGGTGCCTTGCCTTTACGACTATGAGGAGGCATCATGCCGGAGAAAGGCAAAGTACCTACACCACAAGCAAAGTAACATCCAGAAAACCATGAAGAAACCAGGTGCGGACCCTACCATGCATGCAAAACCTATGGAGTCTCCAGACCAGACACCCTAGGCATAGTGCAACCTAGTGAACCTAGACCTTTGATACCAGATCTATTACGGTCCACATTTTCCACAATAATTTAAAACAATTTAAATTACGGGAAAACAAAAGCTAAACAGAAAATACCAAACTACTAGGAACCTGTGTGTGCGGCTAAGAAACTCCAAACTATATGCATTATGCTACAGTAACCGTTTGTCTGCACTTGCAAACCAAAAACACAAGGAAACACATGAGTGACAAAAGTCACCCAGTACGCATCCCAAGAAAAATAGCAGAAAACAAATCATAATTAATTTTCCTTTTAAATTCATTTCGCAAACCATTTTCTCAGATCCCACGAATCAAGCCCACATCTGCCAAAACCACAACCAGAACTCTACCAGCTCAAAACCACAAGCAAAGGCCCTCAATAGCAAAAACCACACACAGTGAGTTGGGAAGCCCGACGCCAAGAACCAAACTCTGGCCACAAGCAGTCCACCAAGGGGCGACTACGGTGTTCTACACTACTACGGTGAAGCTACCATGTGTAGGAGCGATCACCATCCCGCGATTCTCCCTCTCTAGAGAACCCTCACAAAGCCAACCCCACCTTGGGAAGGTTGTCTTGTCTCTCAGGACGCTACTAGCTACGGGGCACGTGTCGCACTCGCACTGGCCACCATAGGATACGCCTCCTCACGACATCCTCCACACACGGTGCTCAGGAAGGAGTATCATACCTCCACACCTGATAACACCTGAGCCTCAGTGCTCACAACGACAACAGGAGTATCATACCTCCCCGTCATGCCACAAGACACTTCAACCCGTGGACCACAACCCTAGCCTCGATACGACAGTTAAGGAGTCTCATACCTTCAAGACCTGACACCCCTTAATCTCAGGTATCTCGGCCCTCAACCTCGACCAGGGAGTCACACTTGACCACTCGAGAATGTTGTCACATTCCCTGGTCCTAACGATATGGTCCCACACTGTCTCGGCCCGTATACAAAAAATCAGGAAAACATTTTTCCAAAACAGGCCAACTATCTCTTTGAAATCCACTTTCCAAAACCATTTTATATCTTTGGAAACTCTTTCAAAATCTTGACAAAACAACACATTAGGTGTCCCAGGAGACCACCAACTGACGGCCCCCAATCCCATCTTACAGGGACAATACAAACAAATCCAGAAAACCATTGCATTAAAATATATTTTCCAAAAAAAAAAAGGAAAACCCCAAAAATCCCTGCCAGACTTGCACATGTGGCCCATGCCCCTAGCACTTTTGTCTAAATGCTAACAGAACCTGGACTAGGGGCTAGAACCACTACTAAACCCGTGCATGTGGCCCGCGTAATTGGCCCGCACCCCTAGTTTTCTGTCAGAATTTAGACAGCTAGTAGTAGGGCACCTAAAAATCGCCTGAAGTGGGAGCTCTGATCGGACCCCCCAAACAATCACCAAAAGTCTCGAATAAAAAATATGTGGTAGACCATCGAGTCTACTCCAAAACCCAACAAACAAAACCAAAATCCATTCACCATGCGTCAAGATACAAAATCGCAAAGGCATAAGGGTCAAAACGACCCAAAACACACCAACCACCATAAATACCCATAAATTCCGTAATAAATTCCTAAAAATTCTAAAACATTAAATGTAGCCTATATTACATGCATCCTAGGCATTTCTACCATTTTACGTGATTTCTACACATTAAATTGGGGATGCGTACTTGAAACGAGCTCCGACGACCCTCTGATCGACTTCGACAAACACCGACGACCCTGCACGTCCACGGCCACCCTACGACCTTAGGGACGCCACTCCGAAGCTTCCCATGCCGCCACGAGCCACCTCACATCGCCGCATGCCTCCGTCAACTCTCGACCACACAGAAACAGGGGTGGACAAGGGAGAAGATGGGAACGGGAGGAGAGAGGGAGAGAAAGGGCGAGCAGGGGAGGGGTGGAGTGAGTGGAGGGAGAGGAGACGGGAAGGAAGGGGAGGAGGGAGATGGCATGCTTTGGATGGAGGAAAACGCGTGGAGAAGAAGAGGAGGAGAGGAAGGTGTGTCGGAGAAGACTTGCCCCATGCAGGCGTTATATACACAGGGGAGGAAGTCGCTACGCACCTGCCCACCAACCCTCAGCATGCACGCACTAGCAAGTCTCCGGCCACCCTCCCGCCTCGACACACATAGCCTAACTGCCAGCTCCAAGGCACTAGCCAATGTCTCCCCACACCGAAACACTCCCACCAATCGGCCCACAACAAGGGCCCCACACCCGAGCCCACAAGTATAGTGCCACAATGCATAATGCCAACCATGCATAGGGACACCCCACAGAAGCCAGCCCACAAAGCCCAAGCTCAAAAGCACAAATCCACACAATAGGCCTCGGAACAGTAACATCCATCTACGAATAAATTCATTAAAATATAAATAATTACAAAATGAATTTTACGGGTGTTACAAGAACACATACATTTTCCTCCCGTAGTCTCTAAAAAAATATTTATAACAAAAATAGAGACCCTAGTCTAACTGCAAGCTTAGATAATGAATGCCTTAAAAAGTAGGTGTGACATTTGGGCCTATTATCCATTTTTAATTGTAAACCATGTAATTAATTTTATTATTGTATAAATGATTTATTAATGGATAATCTGTTGTTTCTTAGATGTGTGAGCTTGTGGTTTGCTTTCTATGCACCTGTTTGTGATTTGGGACCAATGTGGAGTTTGATTTGAGGATGCACAGTCGTCTCGATTTACGTGCCTATCTTTTCTTTATTTCTTTCCTTCCTTTCTTTTTCTTCTCTCTCTCCCTCATGAGCCCGCACCATCCCCATCACCTTCTTTCCCTTCCCCGACCCGTGCCACCAATGACGCCAGCCGTGCCTCGTCGTCTCTTCCAACGCAATGGACGGCTGGCGCAACGCGGGAGGAGGAGAGGATAAAGGGAGGCAGAGGCAAGCGAGGAGAGGGAAGGTAAACCGAGAGAGGAGAAGAAAAGGAAGAGCGGCACGCGACTGAGGAGGAGGTGGCTTGTGAGGTTTGTCGGAGGAGGAAGCTTCGTTGGGGGCGCGAGGAGGCTCGCTGGAGTGCAGGAGGGTCGTCGGAAGGCTGAGCCAGGTGCGCGACCCTTGTCCCTCCTCGTTTCTTTGTGGTTTGATTGAGTGAGTAAAATGCATGAAAATGACGAAAAATGCATGTAACATCGTAGAAAAATAGTGAAATTGATGAGAATGAGCTGGAATGCATGGAAATATAGATATCATGCGGTTAAGATGAAAAATTTGTAGGATTAAACGAGATTTGGGATGTAAGCTACAATAGGTTTAACTGAGCTCCTCCCCTTTGTGATTTTCGTATGAATCACATAGTTAATGGATTAAGGAATGGTTTGAGGGGTTTTAAAGTAGACTCAAGAGTATACACTCCATAATTTAATGGTAATTTGTGATGTGTGGTTGGGAGGTCTAATTGAGGCTCCTACTTTGGGCGATTTTCATCAACCGAAACAGGGGTGTGCCTTGTCTACGAGAAATTCGGTATGCCGAAATCTTGACAAATTAAGCTAGGATCCCTGGTTTCGGTAGACCGAGATCTTTCGGTCGACCGAAACAGGGGGTTTTGGTATACCAAAGGAATTAAGTATACCGAATCAGTGATTTTCGGTATACCGAATTCCAATTCGGCCTACCATTTTCATCCCCTGGCCCATGTAAATAATGGGCACAAATAATGGAAATAAAAGGTTTTAAATGGACAATAAACATGTGTTGGTGGTATTTTCTCCATGCAAATGGCATGGAGGAATATAGGACCCAAATAAGTGGAATTGGGCATGGTTTTTGGATTTTAGACCCTATAAATGAATTAAATGGTTGAGTGTGTGTGGTTTTGGGCATGAGACCCAATTTATGATTTTTAAAGCATGGTTTTTCATGAATCGAGTTGGGACCCCTCAAGAGGGTCAAGTATTGCATGGGAAACAGATTCCTACAATGAAAAAGAATGAAATGGAAATGGTTTTGAAATGAAAAGCTTAAAGAGTTTTGAAATGAAACACTAAAAATGTGTTAAGGAACCATGGGAGTTGGTGTCGACAACGTGGTAGGAGTATGCAACTCTAATGAAACCAGTTGCTAGATACGACTGTGGTTGCCGAGCTTGAGACGGTGTAGGCTGAGCCTGGGTCGTTGTACCTAGTTGTTCGGGTCACTGAGCTCGTGACGGTGTAGGCTGAGCCTTGGTTGTTGAACCTAGTTGTTCGGGTCACTGATGGTGTAGGCTGAGCCTGGGTCGTTGTACCTAGTTGTTCAGGTCACCGATGGGGCGTCAGACAAAGACGTATCCCCGTGCATATATGAAAATGATTGAGACCGGTTGGCCGGGGTGGTAGCATCCCGCACGGGGAATTTCACTACGGCAGTGCAGGGAGGTAGGGGACATGATGTCCTTGTTTACTGCTTGTGTGCCTGGTTACCCCTAATCAAGGTAACAACAGTAAAGAAAAGTGGAAATGAATAAAAAAAAATTGTGATTACAAGAAATGAAAAGAAATGTGGTTTGTCTGGGAATGGACTTATGAATGGTCCTAAAAAACCTAGAATAAAAATGAGAATTGTGTTTTAACCAGTTACCAGCCAATATGTTTGATTTTGGTTTTGAGCCGAGAGGCATTGCGTTTTATGCTGGATTTGGTCAAAAATATGAGGTTTGAAAGTAATTTTAGTTTTGGGAAGAAATCCCAACTTTTGAAAAGGACATGTTTTGAAAAATGATTTCCAAATGTTTTCAAAGGAAAATGTAAAATGTGTGTTTCTGAAAGAGAATATGATTTGAGATAAATTTCCAAACGTTTTGAAAAGAAAAGAAAGATGGGTTTTGAATAGAGTTTGGTTTTGGGGTCAAATTCCCATGTGATTTCAAATGAAATGAACAATGTGAAGGATGTTTTAAAAAGAAAAAAAAGGATTTTCAAAAGAAACCCAAACCTTGAAAATTAAAAAGCTGAATTTTAATGGTTTTACAGAGATTTTGTGGTTTTGTGTGTTTGAGGCACGTACTGGGTGACTTAGATGTCACTCACGCGTGCTTGTTTGTTTTTTAGGTGCAGCTTGGTTGCAGTCGAGTTCCAGTGCTAGAGTCGGAGCTTCTAGCCGCACATTGTTACCAAGAGGTGAGCCTTAGTTATAGTTATTTAATTTTACTGTAATTAGTGTAATTTTGCTGATGATACTATGATTTAGGTAACGTGCCTGGGTTTGGGGCATTACAGAGTGGTATTAGAGCTAAGGTTGCACCTAGTGCACCGGCTTGGCGATGTTCGGTCCAGTGGCTCCCTAGGACTGCATAATAGAGAGTCGTGCACTTGAATTTTTGGATTGTTATGTTTTGTTGTGTTGGTAGAAAGATGTCTCACCGAGGCAATTGTCGTGGCAAGGCCCTTGTACTCGACTCTAAGACGGGAGAGGGTAGTGCATAGAGGGGTAAGAGACGAGAGTTTGGCGAGATGATGCAGAGTTTCGCCCAGTCCTTCGGCAGCAGCAGTCGGGATGAGGCAAAGAGAGACTCATAGATTTAGCAGTTGCCGACTTTTGATGGGTGCGGCACATCAGAGGAGTGTGAGGCTTGGTTCCTGGAGGTGGAGAAGATTCTAGAGGGGATCGACTCCCTAGCAGAGAAGTGGGTTTGGATCATGGCATTCCAGCTCAAGGGTGCTGCAGATTAGTGGTGGAGGACAGTGCACCGCACCAAATTTCCGAATGCGGACCTACTGATGATCTCTTGAGAAGAATTTCGAGAGGTATTCTATGAGAGGTTTTTCCCTTAGCATAAGAGGGATAAACTGGACAGAGAATTCAGGAACTTGAAGCAGGGGAGCCAGACTGTGGCTTAGTATGAGTCATCCTTCCTTCAGCTGGAACAATTCTCTCATGCAGTAATTTCTGAGAAGAACATAGCCAAGAGGTTTGTGGAAGCGCTGAACCCTGTGCTGAGATCCAGAGTTATTGGCTTTTGATGCTAGACTTTAGCGGATGCTGTTGAGCTTGCAAGCCGCTGTGAGGATGATCGTAGGTTGTTCCAAGAGGAGTATCCTAAGAAGGAAAAGGGGAGAAAGTCCGTCTCTCGACCTTCTGTCTCTTGACCCTCCGTTTCTCGACCATTAGTGATTAGAGCGCCAAGTTCTGGGATTTCTGGTAGCTCTGGAAAGAAATGGAAGCAACGGCCTACATTTGGTAGAGAAGAGAGTATGGGTTTCAGCCACGCAGGGTCCTACAGCGGCCCACAGGTGGGACCGTGCCATGTCTATGGCAAGAAGGGGCATGTAGCGGTGCAGTGTTGGCACAGACAAAGGAATTTAGACAGTGTAGTATGCTACAACTACGGGAAGTCCCGACATTACTAGAAGGATTGTCACAGTTAGTCGATGCCAGTAGGAGATGCGCCACGTCAGCCTACCAAAGGGAGAGTGTTCTCCATTGCTGCCCCAGATGCTGGTCCATCTGGAGATGTGGTGGAAGGTGAGAACTAGTACGGCTGTATGAGTTAAGTCCTGTCCTGTAATAATAGATCCTATGTGTACTTAACACTATTTCTTATTATGATTATGGTTATGATGTGTTGATTATATGATCTTTTCTTGTGGCTGACCGGATGGCCTGAGTCTTGTTTGACTCTGGGAGTTCATTTTCTTTTGTCTCCGAGTCATTTGCTTCTGAGATCAGGACTAGGCTAGTCAGGTTGGCATTCCACTTAGATGTAGTCACTCCATTGGGAGAACATAGTCTAGCGTCGAGATATTTGAGACCGGTTGATATTCAGCTAGGGAAGAAGAATTTTCAGGCCAGCTTGAACCTGATGGACATACAGGATTATGATGTTATCCTGGGAATGGATTGGCTGGCATAGCATTCAGCCATGATAGATTGTGCCAAGAGAAGAGTTCTGGTAGAGTGTCCAAGCGAAGGCTGGTGTATGGTACAAGGCACCATACTTGGTGAGCCCAAAAAAGTGATTTTTGCTCTCAAGGCCTATCATCAGTTGCTCTCAAGGCCTATCATCAGTTGGCAAGAGGCAGTGTGGGCTATTTGGCCTGTGTGACAGTTTCTACTTCGCCTGTGGTTGAGATTCATGACTTGCCGGTGGTGAGGGAATATCCCGATGTTTTTCCAAAGGAATTGCCTGGAATGCCATTATATAGGGAAGTGGAGTTTGTGATTGATTCAGTGTCGGGATCAAGTCCTATTTCCAAGGCTCCGTATAGGATGGCACTTGCAGAGTTAAGGGAGCTCCGGAATAAGCTATAGGAACTGATGGATATGGGATTTATTCATCCCAGTGTCTCACATTGGGGAGCACCAGTTCAATTTGTCAAGAAGAAGGATGGTTTACTTCGGCTTTGTATAGACTACTGGATGTTGAACTAGATCACTATGAAGAACAAGTATCCACTACTCAAGATCGACGATTTGTTCGACCAGCTGTAGGGAGCATCGGTGTTTTCGAAGATAGATCTGAGATCTAGATACCATCAGTTGAGGATCAGTGAGCCAGATGTGTAGAAGACAGCCTTTCACACCCGTTATGGACATTATGAGTTTTTGGTTATGCCATTCAGGTTGACGAATGCATCGGCTGCATTTATGGACCTGATGAATAGGGTGTTCAGGCCCTATTTAGATCAGTTTGTGGTCATCTTTGTGGATGACGTTCTAGTGTATTCTTCGGATGTTCAGAGCCACCAGAGGCACTTGAGGATCGTATTGGAGTCACTGAGGCAGCACCAACTTTATGCCAAGTTCTCCAAGTGCGAGTTTTGGTTGGAAGAGGTGTCCTTCCTTGGTCATATCATTTCAGGAGAAGGCATCAAGGTAGATCTAGCCAAAGTGGAGGTTGTGAGTAGTTGGACCAGACTGAAGATAGTAACTAAGATTAAAAGCTTTCTCGGCCTGGTAGGATATTATAGGAGATTCATCTAGGATTTCTCCAAGATTGCTACACCGTTAACCAGACTGACTAGAAAGAAAGTGCACTTTGCCTAGGATTGGCAGTGCGAGGAGAGCTTCAATGAGTTGAAGGCTCGTCTAGTATCAACCCCAGTTTTGACTTTGTCCTTTGGAAGTGGCAGTTTCACGGTCTACAATGATGCCTGTGGAACTGGTTTGGGTTGTGTGCTGATGCAGCATGATAGGGTGGTGGCATATGCCTCGTGCCAGTTGAAAGATCATGAGAAGAATTATCTCACCCATGATTTAGAAATGGCAGCTGTTGTGTTCGCATTGAAGATTTGGAGGCATTATTTATATGGCACACAGTTTGAGGTGTACACAGATCACAAGAGTATGAAGTACATCTTTACTCAGAAGGATTTGAACTTGAGACAGAGGCGTTGGGTGGTGTACATTAAGGATTATGATTTTAGCTTGTCGTACCACCCAGGGAAGGCGAATGTGGTTGTCGATGCTCTGAGAAGACACACTCATGTCCTAGCTAGTCTGATGATCCATGAATGGAAATTGTTAGAGGGACTAGTGGAGTGCAAGCCACAATGATAGTCTCAGGGACCTACCAGAGTGGTGTTGGCTAATTTGTCTGTTCGCTCGAGGATGATCGAGGCGATTGTCACAGCTCAGCAATATGATTCTTATGTGTTAGATATCTGGAGGAAGCTGGAAGCTGGTAATGCCCTTCATTTTTCAGTTGGGGTAGACGGTGGGTTGAGGTATGATCTGAGATTATATGTGCCTCAAATAGAGGAAATCGAGAGCAGTTTGTTAGATGAAGCTCACCGCTCCAGATACACTATCCATCCAAGAAGCACCAAGATGTATAAAGGCTTGAAGAGGAACTTCTAGTGGACTAGGGTGAAGAGGGAGATTGCTGAGTATGTGGCGAAGTGTGCAACCTGCTAGATGGTGAAAATAGAGCACCAGAAGCTTAGTGGAACCTTACAGCCTCTAAATGTCCCAATTTGGAAATGGGAAAATGTGTCGATGGATTTTGTGATGGGTTTGCCATGAACCTGAAGAAAGAATGATACAGTGTGGGCGATAGTGGATCACCTCACGAAATCGGCACATTTCATGCCAATGAGGGTGAATCTTTGTTTGACAAAACTGGTAGAGTTGTATGTGGCTGAGATTGTGAGATTGCATGGTGTCCCAGTGTCTATTGTGTTTGACAGAGACACGAGGTTTACATTAAGATTCTGGAGAGCTTTACAGGAGGCTTTTGGGAAGGTTAGCACTGCCCTTCACTCCCAGATGGATGGCCAGACAGAGAGGACCATCCAGACATTAGAGGACATGCTGAGGGCCTGCATCTTGGGCTTTGGTGGTAGCTGGGAGGATCACTTACCTCTGATTGAGTTTGCATATAATAACAGTTGCCATGCTAGTATTGGTATAGCACCATATGAGGCATTGTATGGTAGACCCTGCAGGACACCCCCTTGTTGGAGTGAGGTGGGTGAGAGACAGTTAGTTGTGCCCGAGATCGTACAACAGTACGAGGGCAAAGTGGATCTGATCAGGATGAGATTGTTGTCTGCCTAGAGCCGATAGAAGAGCTATGCTGATAGGAGGTGGAGACCTCTGGAATTTGAGGTAGGAGACCTCGTATTCTTGAGGGTGTCACCAACCAAGGGTGTGATGCGGTTCAGAAAGAGAGGCAAGTTAAGCCCAAAATATGTCGGACTGTACCAGATTACCAAGAGGGTTGGTGAGGTGGCATATAGACTATATCTGCCGCCAGAGTTGGCGGGTGTGCACAACACCTTCCATGTATCTATGTTGAGGAAGTGCTTGGCCGATGCGTCCTAGGTGATACCAATGTAGCCAGAGGAGCTGCGGGAGGACCTGTCTATGGTTGAAAATGCAGTTTAGATACTGGACAAGAAAGAGCAAGTCCTTAGGAATAATGTGATCCCATTGGTGTTAGTTTAGTGGCAACACCATGGTACAGAGGAGGCTACTTGGGAGTGTGAGGTGGACATCTAGGGACAGTATCCCTACTTATTTTATTAGAGCTGAATTTCGAGGAAGAAATTCTTTTAAGGGGGTAGGATGTGACATTTGGGCCTGATTATCCATTTTTAATTGTAAACCATGTAATTAATTATAATATTGTATAAATGGTTTATTAATGGATAATTTGTTGTTTCTTGGATGTGTGAGCTTGTGGTTGGCTTTATGTGCACCTATTTGTGATTTGAGACTAATGTGGAGTCCGATTTGAGGATGCACAGTCGTTTCGGTTTGCATGCCTATCTTTTCTTCTTTTTCTTTCCTTCTTTTCTTTTTCTTCTCTCTCTCTCTCACGAGCCCGCACCATACCCATCTCCTTCTTTCCTTTCCTCGACCTGTGCCACCAACGACGCCAACCCGTGCCTCGTCGTCTCTTCCGACATGATGGACAACCGACGCGACGCGGGAGGAGGAGATGATAAAGGGAGGAGGAGGCAAGTGAGGAGAGAGAAGGTAAATCGAGAGAGGAGAAGAAAAGGAAGAGCGGCGCGTGACTAAGGAGGAGGTGGCTTGTGAGGTTTGCTAGAGGAGGAAGCTTCGTCAGGGGCGTGAGGAGGCTCGTAGGAGTGCAAAAGGGTCACTGGAAGGCTGAGCCAGGTACGCGACCCCTGTCCTTCCTCGGTTCTTTGTGGTTTGATTGAGTGAGTAAAATGCATGAAAATGACGAAAAATGCATGTAAAATTGTAGAAAAATAGAGAAATTGATGAGAATGGGCTGGAATGCATGGAAACATAGATATCATGCGGTTAGGATGAAAAATTTGTAGGATTAAACGAGATTTGGGATTGTGACCGTGCCCCCGGCCTGGGGTCGATTCGACGTGGGGTCGCGCCTGAGGGAGGAGGCCATAACCATGCCAAGATGGCAAGGGCGTGAGATGGGATGGAAACGGAAAGAAAAAGGAGTCGCCACCTAGTCTTTTAAGGGAAAGACGAGGAAAACCACAAACGAATCACAAAAAGTGAATGAATGAGATGTAAACATGAAGGCCAAATGTCTACTAACCAGAGGATGGGTAAGGATTCCTATTACGCACGAGGAAGGTGTTAGGCACCCCCGTACGCCCGAGAAACTCGGTCTTTCTAGTCTGATTCGCTTGCTAGAGATTGAATGAATGTTTGTTATGCCTAGATTGTGTTCTAATCATGCTAACGTGAGTGCCAAGATAGGACTGGATGGATGTATAAGAGGGTACGTGAAAACTGTAAAGAAATCCTTGTGACATGATAAAATCACAAAGTATGACACAACAAAGAAAATCACATAAAATGATGATGTTTCTGGCAAGAAAGGCTCGAAAAATCACGCAAGTCTCAAGAATGTCAAAAATGCAATTGACTCAAGACATTAGAATCAAAGAAAGCATCGTAGAAATCAAGGTGGGAAAACTACAAAGAAGTCCAAATAAAATAGGAAAACTACGACATGTGAAGAAATTCACATAAAATGATGATGTTTTTGTAAAGAATGGCTTAGAAAACTATACTGGTGTCAAGGGGATTAAAAATGCAACAAACCCAAATCATTAGGAGTGCTGAAAACATCGAAGAGATCCAAATGGAAAAATTGCAAAGAAATCCTCACATGATAGGTAAATGGTGAGATGAGAAGAAAATCACATAAAATGACGATGTTTTTGTAAAGAATAGTCTAGAAAACAATACTGGGGTCAAAAGGATAGAAAGTGGGGTCAACCCGAGTCATTGGAATCATGGAAACGATCGTGAAAATCGAAAAGGGAAAATAATCCGTGGTGGGGTCAATGTCGGCCTTCAGGCCTATTAATATATGCCCTCGGGTGATGAAATCCAAGTTAAATCGAAAAAAATTCGAAAACACGGAATAAAGATAGTCAAATCAAATATCAGATGAAGGAACCCGAAAACAGATGAGAGAAAAATCCACAGAAGAATGCATGAAATGCAGACTTATACAAAAAGGAGGGACCGATGTGCAAATACAGCAAAACTGTGTAAAATACATGGAAATGTACCTAAATGGGTAAAAGACAGTAAGGAATGCTTTGGACAAAGGTTATGCATGACTTGGTGTAATAATAGGCACACATGTGCATGAATTAATGACACAGGGGCAATTTGGTCATTTCAATGGTCAAATGTGATGAATGCATGCATGGGGACAATGCATGGTCTAAAAAAAGCGAAAATGTATGAAAAAATGTCAGGAAAGAAGAAAACATGTAAAAGAAAAGGTCTTGAAACAATAAAACAATGCAAAAACAATAAAGGACAAGTATAGAGACCAAAACGCAAAATTCACAAAAAGGGATGAAAACCTGGATCAAAATGCACTCAGAAACTTCTATCCTAGTGTACAGGTGATGGATCAAAGGAAAATATGACACTAGGATGTAAGAATTGTACTCAGATAATTCCCTAAAAACTCAGGGTCTAATTTGCAAAATTCACAGAAAGGAAAGGTTTATGGTTAAAAATGTGTTTAAAAAGTTTTGTCTGGATGCTAGGATGTAAAATTTAAATAAAATGTGGCTATGTGATGTGACATGTGTGAAAATTATACTTTTGGTAATTTCTTGAAAACCTAGGGTCTACTGTGCAAAATTCCCACATAGGGTGCAAATTTGACAAAAATGTGAAATCATATATTCATTTATATTGAAAACAGGGTTTTTTGATGGAAACTTTATTCAAGTGGTGATTTTACAAGTACATGTGATCAATAAATGTGAAACAAGTGAAAATGTGATTTAAAATGCAATAAAAACTATCGTTAATGATTTTAAAAAACTTCAAGGACCCAGATGTAAATTTCCCTATTTAAAAACAATATTGATTAAGTTCAGAGACTGATTTGCAAAATTTCAGGATCAAAATGTAATAAAAATCAAGTTTTCTTACCTGATCAGTGTAATTATGGATAATTTTAAGGTCTAAAATACAAATTTTACAAAGGAAACTCTTTTCAAAAAACACTAGGGACCAAAATGCAAAAGTTCAGGACTTAAATGCAATGAAAACATGATCTCAAGGGCTTAAGTGTGATAAAACATGCATGAATAGGATGGAAATGCAATTAAAATTTAAATAGGGCAAAAAGTGCAATATTTAAAATGCAATTTTAGAATATGAAAAGTCAGGGGTCACAAAATAAATTTCAGGACTCATTTGTAAAGAAAACATGAATATAGGGGCCTAACTGTAAAGAAAAAAAATAAATGGGACTAGAAATGAAATTAAAACTTAAACACGACAAAGCATGCAATATTTACAGAAATAATAAAGAAATGAAACTTATTTCTATCTTCAGGGGCTTAAACACAAAAATACAGGACCTAAGTGTAATAAAAAAGGACCCAAAAGTAATAAAAAAGGACCTGGATGTATAAGAGGACCCAAATGTAAGGAAAAAGGACCTAGATGCAAGAGAAAAGGACCTGAAAGAAATTCCAGGTACCTATAAGTAACTATATTCAGGATCTAAATGTAATTATTAAAAACTAAAAGAGAAAAAAAATCCTAAATCTATTTATTTTGAAGATCGCTGGCGGTCGATGCTAGAGAAGTCGACGGCGGAGGCTTCTAGAGGTGGTGTGGAGGCTGGGGTGTCGCGACGAGCATCGGGGAACCTCTAGGGAAGCACGGTGGGGCTGTGGAACGTCGCAGATGGACCTGGAACGGCGTGGGAGGCTCCCCCCTTCGCGGGCTCCGGCGAGGAGTCCCGTCGACGTCGGGGGAGGGGCTGCAGCGACGGAGGAGAGCGGAAAACAGTTGGGAAAGCTCCGGGAGCCCACAGCGGTGCTCTTGGGCATTGCGGGAGGGGCTGGAATGGCGCGGGTCGCTCCGCCCATCTCCGGCTCCAGCGATGGGTGCAGTGGCGATGGTGGCGGTCGGCTGGCCACAAGAAGGACAGGAAGTCTCCCTCTGAGCGACGGTGGCTCAGGGAAGAAGAGGGAGGAGATGAGGGGGACGGAAGGCCCACAGGACCTCCTCCAAGCCAAGAAGTCTGAGACCTCACCGGTGGTGGTGAACCCACCATCGGAGGAGGAAGAAGGCGACACACAGGGCCTCTAAGCCCACTAAAACTTGACCCAGAAGGCTCGAATGAACTCTACAGATGATAAAAGTGATATGCAGTGCCAAATGGGAAAGAATTTATCTGGATGGTGGCCAAGTTGTCCTCTGGCGACGGCGACGACCCTCCAGCTGGCTGCTCTGGCTGCGGAGGTGAGGGGGTTCTGGGGCTAGGAGAAGGGCTTGGGGAGATGGATTGGGCTTGGGAAGATGGCTAGGGCTCGTTCTGGATGAAAGGAGTGGAAGAGAAGGCTTTAGCAGGGGTCTCTCCGGCGATCTCTGTTTTTTTGTTTTCTTCTCTCCGCTCTCTCCAGTTCTATTCCAGATCTGGGCCCATGGGTGGTTTCTTGAGCTTCTTAAGGGGATGGATGGCACGAGGGGATCGTGGGTCGTGGCAAGTGGTTGGCCAGAACGTGGGAAGGAGGGAGTAGGAGGAGTGATGGCGCGGAGAAGAAGAAGGCACTATTCATTTATTTTCCTGTTTCCTAAGTTTTTAATCGAATGTGGTTTGGGCTGGGCTTGGTTTTTGGGCTTTTGGTTTTTTTTTTTTGCTTTTGATTTTGGTTTTAGGTTTTTTAGGGTTTTGTTTTATTATTTTGGTTTTGTTTTAAGTTTTTGATTTTTTTTAAGTTTTTGATTTTGTTTTTTATTTTAATTAGGTTTATGACTTTGATTTTATGATTTAGGTTTTAATTACTTCGTTTTAGATTAAATGTTTTTTAGGATTATTGTTTTCTTTTAGGGTTTTTGTGTTTTAGGGTTTAAAGAGTTTAATTATTTTAGGGTTTTTGTGATTTAATTTATGATTTTTGTGAGTTAATTGGTTGGTTTTAAAGTTGGGGTTTTCAGGATTTTAATTATTTTAGGAGTTTTAGGTTTTTTTGGATTTTAATTAGAGTTTTTAGTTTAAATTAAGGTTTTGGGTTTTAATTAAAGTCTTGAGTTTGAATTAGGGTTTTTAGAAATTTGAGTAGAAATTTGTGTTTTTTGGATTTTAATTAATGTTTTGGGTTCAAATTAGGTTTTTTTAACTTAATTAAATGACTTTTGGGTTTTTTTAGGGTTTTTTAAGTTTAATTTAGGTTTTCCTTGAAATTAAATGGATTAAAGTGGTTTCAAAATGGATTTTATTTGGTTTTGACTTTAATTAGGGTTTTCACTTGAATAATTTGGATTTTAAATGTTTTTAAGTGGAGTTTGCTTGATTTTGATTTTGATTTTAATTAGGGTTTTCACTTGATTAATTTGGATTTTAAATGTTTTTAAGTGGATTTTACTTGATTTTGATTTTAATTAGGGTTTTACTTAATTAATTAGGGTTTCAAATGTTTTTGGTTGATTTAAGTGGGTTTTGTTTAATTTTTGTTTTAATTAGTGGTTTTTGCTTGGATTAAGTTAGTGTGGGCTTGAGTGGGCCTACTTAGCTTATGTGGGCTTGAGTGGGTCTAGGGTTCTGATGGAGTTAGGGTTTAAGGGTGGTGGTTGCAACTTGAGCATCTTCCAGAGGAGCCTACTGCCAAGTGACTGCAAAATCGGGGTGTCTACAGATGCCCCTCCCTGAGCGAGGTCGAGGGATGGATGGAACTGAGATCGATGCTCAGGGTTGACAAGACACCCCATTGAGTCTGCGGGAGAGTAGTATTTATTGTAAAGCCATGAACCTCTTATTCGGTGGATGCACCGAAAGTAATGATTCGGGGCCATGCATGATGCTGATGCAAAGGGTTGATCCTGATGTCTAGATAATGCATGAAGGTGATGCTGATGCAAAGAATAATGCTGACAATGAGCAGGTAACCTGCCAGCTCACGCAGGGGAGCGCGAGGCATTTCCAGACTCGTAGCAAGGGATGCCAGGACTACCGGGCTCGTCGCATGATAGGGGAACTTGGCAAATGAGAGACCTTTCGGCCTGAAAGGATACACGGCAAGACATCAGACTTGCAAACTGAAGAAAGACTGATGACGGATGTCAACCGGAAATTTAGGGGGTATCAGCCCACTCCTGACAAGATGACGGTCGTCAGCCAGATAGTTCGGGGTATCAGCCCACTCCTGACAAGATGACGGTTGTCAACTGGATAGTTCGGGGTATCAGCCCACTCCTGACAAGATGACGGTTGTCAACCGGATAGTTCGGGGTATCAGCCTACTCCAGACGAGATGACGGTCGTCAACTGGATAGTTTGGGGTATCAGCCCGCTCTTGACCACTGCCAGTCTAGTCGACGAACAACTTATCGAAAGAATGTACGACAAGACATCAGACTTGCGGACTGAAGATAGACGGATGACGGCTTTCAACCAGACGGTTTGGGGGTACCGGCCTGAGGAAAGGGGCATTAGGTAAGACTATAAGACTTGCAAACTGAAAGATAAGGTGTGATAAGCTGACAAACCTACCAACAGGATAGTTTGGGTTATCTATTCAAGGAATAGAGGAAGATAGACTGCTCTGATTCCGTCCGTTCAAAGCAGAACTCAAAAACAAACGGGGTGGCACCGAGATTCGTCCGTCCGGATAGAATCTAGGATGGGACAATCTAGACTCCGTCTGGTAGTCTAGAAGAAAATGGAAAAACGGGGCTCTGAATCCACCGGTCATGGTCGGTATTCAAAGGCAAAGGGTGGCACCGAGATTCGTCCGTCCGGATAGAATCTGGGATGGGACAATCTAGACTCCGTCTGGTAGTCTAGAAGAAGATGGAAAAGGGGGCCTTGAATCTGCCGGTCAGGGTTGGAATTCAAAGGCAAAGGGTGGCACCGAGATTCGTCCGTCCAGATAGAATCTAGGATGGGACAATCTAGACTCCGTC
>JAMKQA010020071.1:0-24378 GCA_024699735.1 Posidonia australis
ATTAAAAATATTATTTGCTTTGAATGGTTATATTCCTTGATATATGTGCTTAATTCTTGCTATATCTTTTTGATTATGTCAAAAAGGGGGAGTAATATGAAAATATGAAGTAATATGAAAATATGTATGAAATTATTGACAATATTTCTAACAGATATTACATTTAGTAGTTCTCACTAAGTTATGAACGACACTTTTTTTCCCCTCAGAGCCGAATCCTCTAATATTCCAGGCTGAGATAATCATAAATAATGGGGGGATATAGAAAGAGAAGCCAGGTTCTCAACCAAGTTGGCATTATCCTGTAATTGGATACAAGGTAGACCTTGATCTCGTCTAACAGAATCAAGGAAGTGCTTAGCTTTTATAGTATTATGTAGGGAAATGCCCAATGTCTTACAAAAGCTAATAAATTATTCATAAGAGTCCCAAGTAAGTGCATCATGTAGCAAAAAACCAGCAGTTGCATCAGTGTGTGATGCAGCAAAATCAGATTGAGAGGCGGCAGAAGTATCAGGTTGTAACTCAGTATTTGAAAGGGCATAATTAACTGATGAAGAGTCACTTATACTTGGAGCATGAACCGGGGTGGGAGGAAGGGGTTCAGCAACAATTTCAGAAGGACCAGCCAAGTCATCCTTCTCAAAACAGTCGAAGACAGCAAGCACCTTTTTGAATTTTGCTAACGAGAGATGCCTGGCTTTGATCTCAGCTGCCACGAAATTGGAAGCATCAATCGTATCAGGGCTGACCCCAGCAGAGAGAGGAAAATCAGGCTCCGGACCAGCATATGGAATAGGAGTTGGCAGAAGACCCACAGAATTGACAGATGGGGGAATAGGAGGACTAATAGGTATTGTCCATACATTTTTACCACCCTTAGAGGCTTTATGTCCTTTGCCACCGCTCCATCCGCGTTTATTCTTGAAAGACTTTCGAACAGGGTGGAGACCACTGGAACCTGAAGAGGAGGGGTGGGTCTTAGTAGGCCATACAGGAAGAGAGCTAGAAGAGGGGTTGGAAAGGGAAGAGGTAGCAGGACAAATGTCCCAACTTTGTCTAAAGCGAATAGGGTAGACTTGATTCCCAAATGCAATGAAACGACAGTCGGGTATATCTTTGCCAAGATGGACCCTAAGATGAACCCTTGCATACCCCAAATGTTTGATAGAGTCCATAGATAAGTCCACTTCCAACAGTTCCGCAAAGCTCGAGACCATATGGTGAAATAGATCGACATTCCAAAGATGATGAGGAATGCCTTCTAGCCTAAGCCACACCCCTACTTCCTTCAAAGTGTGAACAACATTGGAGTTGGGAGACCAGGATATGAAGGAGGTCGAGATCAGTTGCAGGGAGGCTCCATACTTGTTTAAGTAATCGTTTCTATCTTTAGTCGATGAGAATACTAACAAAAATTTGTCTGGAGAGAATGCTTGGACTTCTATATCAGAAGAGTTAGGCCAACATGATTTAATATGGTCGGCCAAGATCTATTTTGTAAGTTGAGAAGAGTGGAAGGTGACTATAGCACTCCGAGATAAGATTAGGAAATAGTCACACACAGCTTCGGAAGGGGGTAAAGTGGATGGATAAAGAGTGGAAAGGCTAGCCATGTTGCAGTAGTGCTGGGGGGAGGAGGGAGCAACCTGAAAAAAATTGCATATCGCTGTAGTATGAGTGGAAGCTTTGCATTTGTAACAAGTACCAGCGAACTTACAATACTTTAGTTGGTGACCCCGAAGACCACCTTTAAAACATCTACTAGTAGATCGGCAAAAGAGTACTTGAGGGGAAGCAGACTTCTTCCGAGGCACCTCCGTCCAACCTTCAGAAGTAGAGGAGTAGCCGTTGGCTTCTGAGAAGCCAAGATTCGAAGAATGATTCTGGAAGAGAAGTGGGGAGTGACAGGAGAAGAGAGGGGAGCAAAACGATTGCCAGCTCCGGAGTATCTTGGTTCGCAAGGCAGAGATGGAGGAGAAGAGGGAGAAGTATGTGAGAAATATCCACTGTCAGAAGATATCACGATATCAGAAGATATTGCAGTGTCAGATATTTGGTGTGATACACACGAAACCCCGCAAAGAGGAGGGGAGGGAGGCAGGAAAATCTCTACAGGTTCATTTGCCACAAGGGACATATGAGGGTCCTGACAATGTGTAATCAAATCAGCCTGGGAGGCGGCGACTCCTGGGGAAGCTAAAGGGACCATCAAGGGTGGATTAGGAGAAAAGTGAGAGAGAGAAAGGCAGTGAGTCTCAAATCCCCTGGAAATCTCAGAGTTGAATTTACAATTATTATGAAAATAATTATCATCAGAATTAATTGTAATGACAGGTGGCGCAATACTCGAAGAATCCCATACGGAATTCGAATAGAACCTGGTGTCACTGACAGTTCTGTCAGAGCCAGTGATGGTTTTCCGATGCGCAAGTGACAGAGTGGGGTGTCTGACATGCGCCGAATTAGGAATTAATGCCAGAGAAGGAGAAGAGCGTAACCCGATGTGCATCGATGAGGGTGCCCGCTCATCAAAGGAGGGAGAGCAATGGTTAATATTATCATTAACCCCACTAAGATATTTATTAACCTCTAAAATTCTATTACAGTAATTCTCTAAATTAATAATATCAAGATTAGGAGGAGAAAAGCTGGTATAGCACCACGCCTGAGTCGAGACGATCGTCGTCTCCAGCGGAACACCCCAGTGGTTGTGCCAGGACTCAGCCCCGGCCTGTCGCCGAGGACTGATCGGCGAAGGGAAAACCCTAAGGGAAGAAAGAGGGTCAAAAGCTTCGTCGTAGGAGGAAGGAATCCAGCTCTCCACAACGCTGAATCCAACAACCCCGAGGATCGAAAGTCCACAAAGAACATTATCAGATCCACAATCTGAAACAGAGAAGCTAAGGGGTTTGGGGAGAATGAAAGTTATCCGAAAAGAACAGTTGGAAACATTCAAACCCTTAATCGAAGCTGCATCAGTACACAAAATACAGATGGATTGATTGCTAAATACAAAAGAATGTAATTTTTTTGGTGGAGAAATCACAAGATTCACATTTAATATAAGCCAAAAATCCGAACCTGCCTCCGCCTTTGAACTCCAGGAAATGCAAAATTTTTCGCGGAGAAACCAAGAAGCAGAGAATCTCCCCCCGCTAACAAGGAAGTTCCACGATCGTGGAAGAGTCCCGACGAAAGGAGGAGATAGAGAGGGACATACCTGTGTGGCTTTCTTCCCATGGTGACTGTGGCGACTGCGAGAAGCCGGTCCTGAGAGGAAGGAGACCTCGCCCTCCTCTTCCAGCAAGCGCACTTTGAAAGCTTGCCAGTCGAAGTTGGCGGCGCTAAGGAGAAGACGACGAGCTAAACCGAACCACCGCAGTGGCAGCCCATAAGGGCGAAAGCGAGGGCACAGAGCGATTAGGGTTTTAGTATAAGCGAAAGTCGACGAAGTTCAGGAGGCTTCTTTCTTCTCCTTGTTCTTTTAGCTCTTACTGAGCAATGGTTGGAGTAGATCAAAGGAGGAAAGGTGGCTTAAAGGGTAGAGATGAAACGGTACAAGGCAAAAGAGCTTGACAAACATAGACTTAAGGAGTCAACGTAGCTAAGGACGCAGAAGAGGACGAGGGGCTTGGAGGGCTGAGAGGGAGACAGAGGAAATGTAGATCTGAGAAATCAACACAGACCTAAAAGATTTTCTCTCTTCTATTTTCACTGAAATGGAAATCAAACTCCTTACGTATCATCGAAGAATCAAATTTTCTTGTTGAGTAAAAATTCAAGGAAATTTGATTCTCAAGATAACGAGTATTTTTATCTTATTTTCGTAAAAATATCATTCTTTTCCAATAATTTGATTCAGTCCATCCCAACCTACCGAACACGATACAAGAGATAACAGGTGAGGAACTTGGATGGATGGAACCAAGACATCTGGACGCAAGATTGTTTTGTGCTCTCCCACTCCCCAACCACGGTGCGCCTACCAAAATCGGACCATGATCTCAAATATTTCTCCGTGACGTCACAAACAACCAGGCAAAACAAACGCCATTCCAAATGTCAAACATGTCTGCACCTTGAACAGTCAAAGTTCCCCGCTTCCTCTTCCTCTTCTTCCTCCCCACGGAACACCAGATCTCACTCCACCACCATGAACCACCACCGCCGCCGCCTCCATCTCTCCACTTTCTCCCCGTCCTTGTGCATCGGGCCACCACCCACCAAGCCTCGTCTCTCAAGAACAGCATGCCTCACCCACACCCACACCCACACCCACCGACCCACCACCACCGCTACTACCTCAGATCCCACTCATAGGGAGCCCTCCTCCCCGAAGATCTCCTGCACGGGGCAGATCAAGACCCAAAAGGCCACGCAGGCCAAGTGTGGCGGTGGTGGTGGGTTCACGAAGCTGAGGAGGATCTTCTCCGAGAGGACCATGGCGGTGAGGAGCCCACGACCACGTCCGTGCGCCAGAGTTGGAGACGGGCGCAGCAGGAGCGACGACATCGTTGGCAGTGCAATTGTTGAGGACATGGATCCGCCGCTGCCGGTGGTGAGGAGAGGTGGAGGAGGTGGTGGTGGGGAGAGATCTGTTAGTCTTTGGAAGAGGCGATCTGGGTCCGTGGTGGAATTGGAAGGTCTCCAGCTGCAACAGCAGTGGCCTCTGGCCTCTGCCTCAACCAGAGTTTGTAGCACGTAGACGACCAACAGCAAGAATAGTAGAATGCACACAGTTATAGCTCTCTCTCTCTCTCTAGAAATGTGTATAGAAAAGATGGACATAGATCGCTTTATGCCTGTAATCTGAGGTTTGGAGAGGGGATTTTGGTGACCACTTGATTAATTTGATTGGAAGTGTTATTAGCTTGGTTTTCCTTAAGTGGACTGCAGACAGAATTTAGCTTCTTCGGTGGTAGATGGTGAATTTTTATACATGTCTCAGGATTCGAATTTAAAAACTGTGTGAGTTTAAAATTCTCTCCATTACTGGGATAACGAGCCATTGTCTTAGCTTCTTCAATAGTCAATAGCAGCTTTCGTGCTAGCTTTCTGGAGAAGAGTATCAGGTACAATCACAAAAGCTGCTTCTCTCTCCTGAGCTTGTTTCTTCAACAAACTTCCAAGAGATGAACGTGTATCTCACAACTTGATCAGATACAGAATTTATCTCTGGAAAAAAATTTTAGTATAAAAAATCTTATTTCAAAACTACGCCTCTCTCCAAATCTTTTACAAATTTACGATTCTAACAGTCACACGGTTTGAGTCGGAATCCAACCCTTGTAATGATGACCAGTTTTGTATACTGGCTGGGTTAGACCTGATCTGTTTTCCAAATGGGTTAGGGTCGGGTCTGATCCGTTTGGTTGTTGAAAAACATGGTCTGTATTTTCTTGACCAAAATTGTGATTCTAAGTCTTTAATTAAAGTAAATATTAATTCTTTTAAAAAAAATATTTAGTGTTTTAACAAATGCAATGGACCCATACGGGTCCAAAATACATCAAGTCTGGGTGGAATACAACCCATTTAAGTTAACAGGGTCCAAGACAAATTAAACCCGTATAACTTAAGGAGACTCGGTTGGCACTCGGCCCGTTATAAACGGGTCGGACTTGGGACAGTTTCATGGGTTTGAGTCTAAATTAACAAGCTTACCCACGTGGCCATGGGCCTACATTGTTTTTTTTTTTGTTATCGGTTTAGGTGAATTTTTTTTATGTATGTCCTAGGATTCGAATCCGAGACCTGTGGCGAGTTTAAAGTTCTCCTAGCCACTGTGACAATGAGACATTGTCCATGGGCCTACATTATTGTCAGTAATTTTTTGAAAAAACCATGAACTCGACACTGGAAGTACAGAGTTCAGCAGAAATCAGTAAAATGGGTGCTGAGTTCATTAATTAGGTAGCGTTTGGTTATGATTATATATAAATTGATTATAGTGAAAATTAATTTTTTTTTAAGTTGTCTCTTATAGTTTTTTATTTTCAGTATTTTTTGTAAATTTTACATATGAAAAATAAACTGACGTTTTTAAATAAGTTGACATTTTTTATGTATTTGATTTAACTTTTTATCTATAAGTGATTATTTCTAATAAACTGTGGAAAATAATCATTACCAAATACTACTTTAACATTGGAATTTCAAAATATAGTGTGTGTGGTTGGTGCGTCCAAACAAACTTTTTTTTTTGTTTTTTTGAAAATCATAAAATCATCATTTATCGAATAGATTTATCATCTTCCTGTAGACACCTCGATTTTGAGGTGACTCATAGATGAGCTTTCCAGATGTTGCTTTGGATGTGGCTAACCCTTGAATCCTATTAGCTAAACCAAATCTAGACCTATAGCAGGCCCGCAGTCCAACTAGAAATCCAGACAAGTAGGGGAGAGCACCTAGCTAGCACACTTACCTGGCACACCTAGCTAGCACACCTACCTGGCGCACATACCTGGCGCACATAACTGGCGCACATACCTGACGCCCAGTCATTTCTCAAGCTACTGGCTGCTGACTTTCCACCTCCCATGGCTGTTACCTCTACCAACGAATATGCTATGGAATCTTATAGGCTTTTCGTCTACGAGGCTCCTTGCTTTCTTAGGGGTTACCCTTGAAAAATCTCTATATATAGACCCCTATAGGCAGCCATTTGGGGTTAGACACACACAGCTACAGCCAGCCTTCTCTAGAATTCTGCAACTATCCACTTGAGCTCTCAAGCTTTTCCTTACATCTAGAGATATTCTCAGCCCTTCCAAAGCATCAAGGAGCTTATTATCTTGGGTCTTTTTTTCTTTGAAGAACATCTTGGACAAGGTAGTCCCTTCCCACTTTTCCTTTAACTTCTTATTCTTGTGCATTGGAATAAAGCATGCTAGAAATTCCACATATGGTCTGATTTTTCTGTGCTTTCATGAGGTTTCTAAGATGAATTTACTTGTCCTCCTTGCACGATGCTCTCCATGCAAATCTACACTTTTGTTTGCAAGCATGTTTACTTTGTTTCTAGCATAAAAATCTGCACTATGTTGCCATCTTTTTCTTACTATTTCTTTGCACGTAGATCCATGCCAAGCACCTAAATATTAAGTTATGTAGTAGAGATACCCTTGGTATGATCATCACTTACATATGTTTTGTTGGGTCTACTTGTTTCATGTTTGTTCTTTTGCATTTTGTATGCGTTTCTACCATGAACCCATTAAATCATCTTGTTTTTTAATCAAATGATAGTAAGATGGCTTTGATCAATGCATCCTGTCATGCTTTCAACTTTTAACATCTACATAAATCAACCTGTATTAGTATAAATCACCCAACTCTATTATGGGTCAGATTCTAGATCAGATTGCAGTCTGATCCAGATTTTCTGGGAAGCACTTATATGGCGCACCAGAGTGGCGCACCCACCCAGAGCACCACTTTGGCGCACCATTCAAGAGCACCAGACTGGTCGAAGAGCAAAACATTCACTTTTGCATATTTGTTTGCATGGTTTTCTGAATGACTTTGAGCCTGATTCTTTTACTGCTCGTTCTTTGATATTCCATGGTTTTGCATGCATGTTTTCAATTTAAAGCAAGATTGTTTTCTAGTTATTTTCTCCCTTTGGATATTCAGTCCTTGGTCAAAATCTGGTAGGCTGGTTGCACTTTACTCCTACGTGGAGAGCCTTGTACATTAGCCCATGATCCAGTGACATGGCTGAATCCTGCTTCTCTCATTTAGCTTAAAATAGGTGGGGTCTTGTGCGAGGCTACCAGCCCTTGAGCACAAGGTCCACAAGACATTACACTTGCATTTCTTTCACTTTTAAGGCATGTTTTCCAAGTTTTGCGAAGGATTTTATATGGCATGATTTTCTAGAATGCATTCATATGTGACTTTGCACTGCATGGATTTCTGTATTTGCTTTGGTACATCTTTCTGGCCCACCGAGGAGCACATAGGTGGCGTACCAGACTGGAGCACCAGTCTGGCGCATCTAACAGGCGCATCAGCCTGTTTTCAGTAGCACACAACAGGTTTTCATATGGTTTTTAGCATGCTTTCTCGACATGATTTGCTTCTGGATTTTTCTTGGTTTTCTTCCTTGATATATTAGGAAAGCATAGCTCTGTTTTTAACCATTTTTATGCATATTAGATTGCATTTGACATATAGCAAAGCAAGGATAAAAAATCACTCGAAATTGATATATCTTTGATTTTATTCATGCAATGACTTTGCATCGGCACTTGATCCGACATTCGAGTGATACTTCTGAGCACTAGGACACACGCTGCACTCCATGCACCTTATTTTAGCATAGGAAACCACACACATTTAGCATAGCATGGCATGGCATATCGCCCTCGGGCGTACAGTAAAGGCTGAAAGCCAACATTTCATAAGCAAGTAAGAAACCAATAGAAGACCGAGTTATCGGGCGCACGAGGGTGTCTAATACCTTCCTCGTGCGTAACAAGGATCCTTACCCATTTCTGGTTTATGACCTGCTTTTCCATTACATGATTTGCATGTTTTATATGGTTTTCCTCGTCTTCCATTTTAATAGACTAGGTGGTGACTCCTGCATTTGCATTTTTATTTTATTGTCTTTTTTGCCGTGACTTTGCCGACCATCGTGCTTTTGGCCTTTCGCGTCGAAGTCCTCGAGGCTGTCGCCGGCATGGTTACAGGAACTGGCGACTCTGCTGGGAATAACCAGATCCCGGCTTTGTTTTGGTTTCTCTTTTGCTTCAGCTTTCTCCTTGCTTGCTTTTTTCCATGCTATGCTTTGTTATCCTTTTTAGTGGTGTCTTTTTGCATGCATGCCTTTTCTAATGTTGTTCTTTCCTTCTACACGTTTGCCATGTCACCACTATTGCACATAATGTGTACATACTTCTGTTTATTAATTCATGGCTAAATTGCATGTTTATTTCCCTTTTTTGTACGTACCATGCCTAGGAGATTAGAGACATGTTTGCTCTCCCCATTCGGTTAATGAAAATGTAAAAACCAAAATTAATAAAACATAAGGCAAACTGTAACAAATTGCAAATTCTCCCCCACGGTTTAATAAGTTTGCAAGTAAAAAACTTAAAACATACTTTGCATACATCATATAGGGCATGCATCTTCTCCTTTCCTAGGTCGCCTATACAGTCTGCGAAGGACATTTTTCGGTGGCACATCCTATGGTTTTGGTGTGGGATGAAAAATCGGGTTTGTCCCTCCTTGTACGGGGTCGTGTCGATGTAGTAGAGGGTACAACCTACTGCTTTGGCAGAGGTCAAGGCTCCGAAAGAACCACCCGTTCACTGCCTAGGCTATGGCCAGGATTTAGAACGGGGACCTTACTTTTTCTAAACTTGAGTCAGAGACCTATTCACCCTTATGTGAACCTGGAGTATTCAGCTTAATAGGATATCCCTAGATTGTAAGAGAGTGCATACTAGGGGCATTCATTTGCATCTCATACCATCATAAACATTGCATCTTTTCTAACTTGTTTGTTTATGGACAAGGATTTCTGATCTGTGAGTTTCCTTAGCTTGAGCTCTGGACCCTTCCTTTCACTGACTCTGTTTGCGACCTTATTCTCGATTGCATCTCCCAAGTTATTCGTCACTTCCGACGATAGCTCGTCCTAGGATCCGTCCTATCCTTCGCAACCGTAATCCAATCTTTACTCGCTCGCGATCCACGATAGCCCAGCATGCCAGCGAGTCCCTTTCCCCTACTGTCCAGGAGGAGGTCCCTGTCTCGAGAAACTCTTCCTTTGTGTCTGTTTCAGTCATCTCTGTTGCCTCCACTTTTGCCTTAGCCTCTGGAGGACCTCCACCATCTCATTTCCGTGTCCCCGTGGCAACCCCACCTTTGGGACCACCTGCCTGGTCTTCTCCTACTGTCGGGGCCACAGCAGTTGAGTCTGTTTCTCCTCAGGGCTATGTGTTTACTAGCCCTCCTCCCACTACGGCTGTTTCTGTAGTAGCCACCCCCCAGTTCGGACAACTGGGATCCCAGCCTCTTGTTTCACCTCCTGTCTTGCCTCCTTCTCTTGGAGCCACCGGCGATGATCCCATGACCTCGCAGCTGCAACAAATGTCGGCTCTCGCCCAGCAGCTGCAGGGATTGGCACTAGCACTCCAACCCTTCTCAGCTTTGTCTTTCCCGGCTCCCGAGTTGCCTGCGCAACCGGCTTTAGGACCACAGTTTGCATCCACTGTACTCCCTCCACAGCCGTCGCCTTCCCTTGTCTCTTCGGCAATAGGGGTGTCGACACTACCTTTTGTTACACCAGCACAACACCCACCACAGCATGCATCCCTCCTATCTGGTGGCCGGCCCCCTAGGCCGGCTGGAGCACAACCCTTTGTGAGCATTGTACTGGATACCATCCCGGTCCAACAGCTCTTGCTCCCACATTCTGCACCACCCCTTGCATTTTCCTCCCCTTTTTATCACACACAAGCCTCATCCTTTATCCCACAACACACTGCACCCATGCATGGGTACACTGGCCATCCTATCGTAGCACCAGATGGCGGAATGGTGGATCCGCAGGAGCCCTTAGGGGCGACTCATAAGGTGTACACGGCACCCGCCTCTACTGCACAGTCCACAGCTGCTGTAGCTCCAGATGATCTCCTCGCGAGAGTAAATGATTTGGAACGCACTCTCCGACAAGTGCAAGGTGGAGACCGCCAGTCCTATCAATTCCGAGACCTCTGTTATTTCCCAAAGGCGACGCTCCTCCCGATTTTTCATATTCCGGAATTTGAAAAATACAATGGTAGGGGCTGCCCAATTGTCCATCTTAGAGCCTATTGCGGAGACCTCGTTCAGCTCCAGGCTAACGAGAGGTTGTTAATCCGTCTGTTCCAGAAGAGTCTTACAGGGCCCACGTTGAAGTGGTTCACTTCCCTCAACATGGCCACCATCAAGACTTGGGACGACCTTACACAGACGTTCCTGGAACAATATTCCTTCAACCTCAACTTCAACCTAAGAAATATTTTGAGCAATGGCAATCTCAAGAATCTTATCTTGAATAAGATCATCAAAAATCTTCCTAATAAGAACCTGATTCCAAGATCAAGTTTGTTAGAGATTTTGTCACAAATCCCAATGTTTAAATTATTTTGAGTGCTACCTATTAGTAAGTATCAATCAACCGGAAAATTAAGCCACATGATTCTCACAATATTATTTTTTAGGTTATCTAATACATCCTGTTGACATTTGTCAATCTTAAATACGATCGTATTACGTTAAAGAAATGACAAATTATACTGTTTTTGACATGGGGGACAAAGTGTCTGAAAAAACATATAGTTCTGGTGATGACTGATGATTTGTAGCATTTTAAACTTCATATGAGTATTGTACATAAAAAGACAAAATGATCTTTGAAAAACGAGTGAAATTCTGTTGTTTTGTGCCCAAACTTGGAAAGTACTTGCACTCTAGTCTCCAGATTATTTCAGGGTTGTGCTTAAACCCCTATATATATGTGTGACTAGTTCCTTGAGACTGCATTCTTGTAATTGATAAATCCATAGGAAGAGATCTAGGATTTCTTTGTGCTGATCATTGCGAGAGAGGATGATGCTTCTATTTTGTATTATCACCGTACTTCGTAGTGACATTTCTAATTCTCCTAATTATTGATTGGTGATCATGAAGACCACTGTTATAGTCAACGGAGGTCAAAAAAATTATTGACTGGAGTTATTAACTTTGATTCGTCGGAGTTATTGGCCGACGTAAATCAGGAAGTCGTTACTGGGTGGAGGGAGGTGGAGACGTTGAGGCTCCACTATAAATACATGGGATGAACGAAGGGAAGATAATCAAGAAAAACATACCTTCATTTCCTAGTTTCTCCACCTCACTGGAGCACCCATCCGACGATCTACAAGTGGTATCAGAGCTTTGGTCCGGCATCACGTCGTGCCCTACTCCGCGCTCACGAATCACCGCCCGCACACAAGCCGCACACTTCTTCCGCACGGCTCAGCCCCTACGCAGCCCTGTCCCTACGGGCGGAAGCCACTGCGCTTCCCACCCCTACTCGCGTTCATCACCACGCGCTGCAGGTCGCCAATCACCGCTGCCCACACACGTCGTAGCCTCCTCCTCCTCCCGCGTGACTCTATCCCTGCGCACCACTCCGTGACATCCCGCACGGTCGTCGACCACCCTCTCTCGTGCGACTATCCGTGCTTGCGCGCGTGCACCGCTGTCCACATGACCCACTGTCGTTCTCCCGTGCCTACGACCACTCCTCCGCCGCTCACCAGCACCGGCGAACCCCTTCCCAGTGCGCGTCCCCTGTTTTGCCCTCTTCTCATTCACGGGTTAGACATTTTAATTTCTAACTTTAAAAGGAAAGAGGGGTGGGTGATATACATGATACATGATTAACTAATTAAAAATAATACGGGATTGGTATATTTAAATTTAAATTTAAATGCATATTGTTTATATCTTGTTTAAAATTATGCAAGTTTGAAGATATAAATTGGAAATTAAATTTTTGCATGATCTCTGAAATTAAAAAGTCAAGTAATCATTGTATAAAATTCTGAAATAATCTGTTATAAAGATTAATAATCTTTAGAAACTTAAATCTTACATATTATTGCATGTTTGATAAGGAATTTAAGATATTAGTGATTAAATCTTTGCATGTTTTAAGAATCATATATATATCCTGTTAAGAACTTAAATATTAAATTAAATTGTATATTTGATTAATTAAACTCTTGATCAATCAGTAATTAAAAAGCACAAAATCTATTTTAAACTTAACAGGCGCACATACCAGGCGTACCTAAGTGGCGCACCTGGCAGGCGCACATAGCTGGCGCACCACACAGGCGCACCACATAGGTGCACCGGTTTTGGTGCATTGACTTGCTCCTTTGCATTTTGCTTCTAGAACTCATAAATCTTGTTAAGTTTTGAATACTATTTTAGTTCTAGAATTATTGTTTATTATTTTATTGAGAAATTGCATAAATTTTAAATCGAAAAATCTACATTTGTTGTAGATTTAATGGCTAGCAAACTGTTCACAACCGAATTAGCTAGGATAGAGAAATTGAATGGGGCTAAATATGAGATGTGGTATCGAAAAATCAGACATGCATTAGAGTATGACAATATCGAACATGCTATTGAAGCTAATCCTCCGGAATTGCCAAATGACGCTTCTGAAGCGAAAATTAAAAAACATGAAAAATTAAAGATTGATGACAAAAAGGTTAAAAACCTTATGTTCATGTTTATGGAGAATAGTTTATTAAAATGTTTTGAAATATACACTACATCTTACACATTGTGGTATGCTTTGAAGGAGAAATATGATAAAACAACTGAAATGACAACCCAACTCCTCCTTCAAAGGTATAACTCTTGCAAAATGCTCGAGGAACAAAATGTAGTGGAACACATAAACGACATGATAGTTATGGCTAAAAACTTGACTATTGTAGGAACCTTTATTCCTGAAAAACTGCAAATAGCTACAATTTTAAATAGTCTCCCACATAGCTATGACATGGTAACCACATCTCTTAGGTCAACCCCAATTCAACTTTTTGAACTACCTGCTAGGTTGGCCACAGAACAAGAAATAATAACTAGTAGGAAGAAATATGAAACCAATTTAGAAGAAGCAAATGCTGTACAATGGAAGCCAAAGAATAATAAGAGAAAGAACGGATACAACAAGAACTTTAAGCCAAATCAAAGGAAAAGACTACAAGGTTCTTGTCATGTATGTGGCCAATTTGGTCACTACTGAGTAAATTCCCCAAATAGGAATGGAAACAAAGGCAAGATCTCGGAACAGAAGAATAAAAGAGTCTTCATTTGTGTCACTGAATATGATAATGTTGTAACTCCCAATACAAATGAGTGGTGGGTAGATTCTGGTGCTACAAGGTACATTGCCAAAACCAAACAAGGATTGGAGTCATTCAAAGAATTCAGTCCTAGAGAACTACATATCTATATGGGTAACAATACCTATTTAAATGTGGAAGGAGTTGGCACCTACCGCTTGGAGTTGGAGGACAACATTATGGTACTTAAAGACGTCCTTTATACACCAGGCATGAGGCGGAATCTTATTTCAGTTGGCATGCAGGTAAAGAAAGGCATAGAAGTTAGGTTTTATAATAAACGTGAATCCATAGGAAAAGACAAAAAAGTCTTTGCTATAGGAAAATTTGTACCTGAACAAGATCTGTTCAAACCTGTTATATCTGGAAATGAAATAAATAATATTGATGTGGCTTCTAGTTATCTCTTATGCTTCTTGTCGGAATGTGAATTATGACACTTAAGATTGGTTCATGTTAATGTGCATAAAATGAAACAAATGGTAAAAATGAATTTGTTGCCTCATCTTATGTTATGGAATTAGATAAGTGTCAACATTGCTTAGTTGGAAAAATGACTAAAAAACCATTTGGAATAGGACATAGATCAGATGAATTATTGGACTTAATACATTCTAATGTTTGTGGTCCACTTAGTGTTAAAACATATGATCACAAGGAATACTTTGTGACTTTTATAGTTGACTTCTCTAGATATACTTATGTTTATCTAATAAGTCATAAAAGTGAAGTCTTGACTTGTTTTAAGAAATACAAGTCGGAAGTTGAAAAACAACTAGGAAGAAGTATGAAGGTGTTAAGGTCAGATACAGGTGGTGAATATAATTCTAAGGAATTTGAACTGTTTTGTGAAATGCATGGAATTAAGAGGCATACAACAATGCCTTATACTCCACAACAAAATGGTGTGGTGGAAAGGAAAAGCAGAACTCTTATGAATTCTGTTAGATGCATGCTATCATATTCAGGACTCTCCAAGAGATTTTAGGGAGAGGCTTTGCTTACAGCAAACCATGTGTTAAATAGAATACCCACAAAATCTATACCTAGTACACCTTATGAGTTGTGGACTGGATTTAAGTCCATTTACATTATTTGAAGAAATGGGGTTCTGTAGCTCATGTACTTATTCCTGGTCAATTAAGGAATAAGTTAGATTCTAGAAGTGTACATTGATAGGTTATTGTGAAATTTTTTTTGGTTATAGATTTTTCCATAAAGAAAAGGGAATCATTGAATATAAGGATGCAACTTTTCTTGAAAATTTAAATGAAAAGGAAGAAAATGAAAATGAAATAGAACCACTGCTTGTAGTGGGAGATAACTATTTCAATGAAATCCCGGAGCATATGACCCTATGATTGAGGGGGAACAAAATATGAAAAACATGAATGAACCTATGGAAAATATAAGGGAAAATAAAAATGAGCCTGTAAATGGAAATGATGGAATAATAAATCAAAATGAACAAACTCAAGATGGAATTGAACTGGTAGAGCCTATTAGCAACAAAAGAATAAGGACTCAACCTGCTTGGATGAATGACTATCACTTGTATTCTTATGAGTCTTCATGCTTAATAGCAAATATAGAGGAAAATCACATGGAACCCATGAAATACATAGACGCTATTGAATCAAAGGAAAAAGATTTATGGCTTGAGGTCATGAATGATGAAATTGATTCAATTGAAAAGAATAATGTTTGGGAATTATGTGATTTACCTAATGACAAAAAGACCATAGGATGTAAGTGGATATTTTGGAAAAATTTAAAGGTTGATGGGTCTATTGATAATATAAGGCTCGGTTAGTTGCTAAAGGTTATACACAAAAACTGGGAATTGATTATCAAGAAACATACTCTCCGGTAGCTAAGTTCACATCTATAAGGATTATATTGGCTATCGTTGCACATTTGGACGTGGAATTACATCAAATGTATGTAAAGACTGCATTTCTTAATGGTGATTTACAGGAGGAAATTTACATGTCACAACCTGAGGGATATCAGGTAAAAGGACATGAAGATAAAGTGTGCAAATTAAATAAGTCAATATATGGTTTGAAACAAGCTTCTAGACAATGGTATCATAAATTTCATGATGTAATTGTTCATATGGGATTTGTTTCAAACAGGTTAGACTATTGTGTATATGTCAGGAAAAGTGGGAGCAAGTTTATTATATTATCCTTATATGTGGATGATATTTTTCTTACTGGAAATGATACTGATATGTTGAACAACACAAAGAAAGAACTTAGCAAAATGTTTGAGATGAAGGATATGGGAGAAACATCTTATGTTCTTGGAATATAGATTCTTAGAGATCGGGGATTTGGAATACTGAGTATAAATTAGGAAAGATACCTACCTACAGTGCTGAGGTTTGGAATGGATAATTACTCCTCAGCCCCTACACCATATGTTTTTGGGAAAAGATTAAGTAAGAACCAATGTCCTGGAAAGGGGAAAGAACCTATAATTAAGAGCACCTTATGTCTAAGTGGTTGGAAGTTTAATGTACGCTATGTTGTGTACACGACCAGACTTGACATATGCTGTAAGTGTTGTTAGCAGGTATCAAAGTAATCTCGGAACAAAACATTGGGAAGCTGTAAAAAGAATAATGAAATATGTGAAAGGAACGCTGCATCATAAGTTGACTTATCAAGCGGATGAACTTGAATTGCTTGGTTATACAGATGTTGATCTGGGTAGTGACAAAGATGATGGAAAGTCCACTTCGGGACATGTATTCATCTTTGGAGGTGTAGTTGTATCTTGGGGAAGTAAAAAAGCAAGGATGTGTAGCCAAATACACACAGGAAGTTGAATATGTTGCCTGTAGTGCAGCTGCATCACATGCTGTTTGGATCAGGAGATTTATAAATGATTTAAATCTCAACTTAATGAATGGTCTAATAGAAATGTATTGTGATAACCAAGTGACAATAAATCTTGTACATAGTGGTGTAAATACAACAAGAGGACAATACATTAATATACATTATCGCTGTATTCGTGATATTGTGAAAAGTAGGGAAATAAAACTCAGTTATATATCTACATCAGATATGATTGCTGATCCTATGACAAAAGGAATTACAGTAGAAAAATTCATTAAATTTGTGAACTTAATGGGATTAAGGAACATTTCCATAGATAATAGAAATGAAGAACATTCTTATGAATAATGGGAGTGAAAATTGAAGTAATACACTTCACGAATAGTGGAAGTGGAAGATTAACATCTCGTTGCGTGAAACTTGGGCGTGATGTTCATCATCAAGTGGGAGATGTTGACTGGTGGTCAGGAAGACCACCGTTATAGTCAACGGAGGTTAAAGAAATTATTGGCTGGAGTTATTAACTTTGATTCGTTGGAGTTATTGACCGACGTAAATTAGGAAGCCATTACTGAGGCGGAGGGAGGTGGAGACGTTGAGGCGACTGAACACTGCACATAAATCTGTTTATGGTGCTCATTCATCTTGGTTATATTCCATAGTTACTTCTGTTCTCCATTTTTCATGTATGCTCTCATCTGTGACATTTGCTTGGAGTTTGTGCCAGATCCCTTGGAGAAATCTGAGTCTTGGGGGAACTCCGAAGAAGATCAAACGTTACGTTATGCCAACAACTTTCTGTAGTTTTATAAAAGATTTAATTCTAAATCTTAAATTTAAATTTAAATTTTCCTTTAGTTTGGTGATCATGGTGAGAATGGGATAACCTTGTGTTGCTGCCATCGCTTGTTTTGAGTCGTTTTCTTCTTCTACTTGGTCAATCTGGAAGGATCATTCCACATGTTGGCCATAATGTTGAAAGCTTTCGTCACCATATGACCATAGTCTCATTTAGTTAGCATTTAGGAGTAATGTGGGAGAAGTGATCCTCTTTTACTCTACGAATAAGAATTAAAACAATAAAGAAAAATAGAGAAAATTACAACAAAACAAAGTACACACACAAACACAAAAATTACGAGGTTCAACTAAAAAAATATACTTTTTTGAAACAAAGAAAGAGAGATTTCACTATGATCAAAGATAAATACAAGGTATAAGAAATTAATAAAGAAGAAAAATCAAAATCATTATTCTAGAAAAAGATGTTGGTACTAAAGACCCAAGAGTTGGAAGAACAACTTTGTCCTAAAATCTCAACACAAAAAAATATATATAGGTGAAGCAAAACGGATCCATTTTAAATAAACCTATTCACAATGAATCCCTGCTCAAACCCTAGATTTAAACTGTAGGTCCAGCAGATCTCCGGAATGGATGTTCGTTTTTCTCTTACTATGATGTAATCCTTCAACAGACATTTGCTCAATCCTTGTGCATTACAGTATCCAACAGACATTCGTTACAGATGTCCGTAAAATCCCTGTTATGTAGTAGAACGTAGTGAATGTCCGTGAGGCAATTTTCAAGTCACTCAACAAACAACTGTCAGATTTGGTACTGTCTACTTGGTTTTATTCTTGCGTTACCATAGTACTATTATCTTATTACAACCCGGACTTCAGAATTGGACCATACAATATTTCTTAAAATTATATTTTAAGTAATGTACATGTTAAATTCGTTGTTTTAAAAAAAAAAAAGGTACCATTTAGGAGACAAACAAACATAATCTGTAGATAGTAAGCCACAAACCTGCAGAATTATGAGCGTGATTAAACCGAAATGGAAGTTTGTTCTGAATTCCTCCAAATCTGTAGATCTTGGGGGTTCCATAGTTGGCATAGAGTAAATATTAGTCCTATATATACAGAGGAGATTATAATCTTGGGCCTATAGATTGAAGTTCTCAAGATAGAATAAGTCATACGTTCAGGATTCCAAGCTTCCCTCACTGGCCATCAATACAGAACCAGTTGCAATATATGCATATCATAGGCATCATTAAGCCATTGGGACTTATAATTTGGACATACTGCGATTCACCATGTCTCCCTCGGTTATTATGTGATTGCGGGTGATTTCCTTCAACGAGGTGCATCCAGCCAATGCCATTGTTAGCTCAAACTCGTCTCTAAGCATTTGAAGCACCTTTTTGACACCAGCCTCACCTTCCGCTGCCAATGAAAATACCACAGGCCTTCCAATCTGTTGCAATGGTCAAGATATCAGTCTTTTAAGTCTACTTCACTCTCTCAACCATGATACTCTTATTTCAAACTTTTATTGAAAACTTGAAAGCCATTGACAGACAAGCAAAGAAGCACATATGTCAATCTTTATTGACATAATTTCTGCAGTTAGGTAATTACTTACAAATATTCCTGAAGCACCCAGAGCCAATGCCTTGAATACATCAGTTCCACGACGAACTCCACCATCCAGAAACACGGGAATTCGACCTTGTGTAGCTTTCACAACCTGCAAAATGCATTACTTGGTGTTCAGTATTTTTAAATGCTTCATTTATTATGTAGCCTGTTCATGAGGGCATCCACAATTATATTCATAATGCAGCTAAAGTCGTATTCCTTAGGATCATAGTAATACAAGTACAAGACTACAAGTGTGCAAGGAATTGAAAAAATCTTCTATGAAATACTTTACAGCTTGAAACTCTTGTAATGTCATAATTATGTAGCCTTCTTTCATCTAATATTTCAAGCCATGCAAGTTGCAACTTTCATCAAGTTGTCATAATAGTTCTGTCTCCAAGATGAATCTATCTTATTTGAAATTCAAAAACATGCTCAGGGAACTGACATAACTATAAAGGTATTGGTAACAGTTTGCTTTCTATCGACATCATAGGCCAAAGTTGTAGAGCATCAGAACATTTGTCAGACAAGACTACTGTAAAATGAAAAGATTTTTTTGTTTAAAGTACCTCTTCTAAGCAACTGATAGTTGCTGAAACATAGTCGAGCTGACGAGCTCCATGGTTGGACACAATGATACCAGCAGCACCAGCTTGTACAGCCAGCCGGGCTAGAATTGTTCAAATTAGATAAATTTGTTACAAAGCAACCACAGACAACGTAAAGATGAAGATAAGAAACAGATGCTTACTGTCTTCAGCAGTCATAACCCCTTTCACTAGAATTGGCATGGATGTAATTGTTTGGAGCCACTTCACATCCTGCCAAACGAACAAGAAATGTTGTAATGCCAATTGTTTGCTTCAGAGACATTTCTTCTTCCACTAGATTATATAATGTCAAAAGAATCTCCCTATACTAACACGATTTTTGTAGAGAATTTTCAGATTGTTCCATGATGTGCTACTGCCAAACATTTGCAGCAAGTATTGGAGCTCATATACGATGAATATTGTAAAAAAAATGTAGACTAATTGCACACCTTCCAGCTTAGAGTACGGTCAATTTGTCCAGCAACATAGGATGCCAATCCAGAGTCATTTGCCTACAAATTCCCACAAATTAAATAACAAGGAAAACAGAAAGTACATAAAAACACTAAAATCCAAGTGGTCAATCGTCATCATATTCAGTTCAAGACTCACTTTATCCATCTTGCCAAGGTTCAAACCTTCAAAGTTCTTCAGTGTCAAGTGTGGAGGCAAGGAAAATCTGGTAAAATAAAACCAATATATGTTAGTGCACAAAAGGCAAGTTTGAAGTTTCAGTCACTTAACTATAACATAGAAGTCAAGACTTCCTAAAATGTTTCCTCTTCTAGTTTGATCTACTAAAATTAGACACTTTTAGGCTTTCAGGGTCTTCATAAGCCATAATATTCTCTAATATTCTTTCACATTGCATGCTTCAGAAAATTGTTGCAGCAAATGTCTAAGGCTACAACTTTGTTGTATACAATGTCCATCAATGACATTGTTGAGATGGAAGAACCGGTAATGTTAACATCTACCTGTTCTTAATGTCTGCTTCTCTGCGGCCAAGTCGTGGTGTATCCACTGTGAGAGCAATAGCCTTGAAGCCAGCCCTTTCAGCTCTCCTAACAAGCTGTGCCACTACATTCCTGTCCTTGTAGACCTGTTGACAATTAAAAGACAAATTCAAATGAATTTGAGGAAACTTGAAAAGTATAATTCTAACAAAATTTGTAATTATCTACACACATAGAGCTGAAAGAAGCGAATCCCTGGTCCTGTTGAAGCAACCTCTTCAACACCAGATGTAGCCCAAGATGACAAAGTCTGACAAAAGATTGCACAATAGTGACAGATGTAAGATAATAATAATTTGATACCAAAGCATGAATCTAAGCAAATGCTACAAGAGAGAATTACATCACATAAAAGGTGGTAGTGCACTGGAAATGAATGGATCACGAAATTTTAGATACTAACTAAAAACTAGTATTTCCACCTTTATGAAGGCATGATGTGCTACAGTGCTAGCCGGTTAGGTCATGCTTTGTTCTATAAGCAATCCTTGAGCAGAGTTGACATGAGAGGTGGAAGCAAATGATAAAATTATAACTGTATTAATTATTCTTCTAGGTACATGATAGGAGATCGATAGAAGACCATTAAAAATCCTTAAACTGAAAAAAGAGAATGGAAAAAAAAGCACTGGTATGTGAATATAACTGGAGAAACAGCAGTACCTGATAATAGAAGAAATTGGCAGATGAAACTGGAGTAAAAACACTAGTCAATTTGGAATTGATAGACTAAAACAGGTAATTGGTTTTCTTGTGAAGTGAAAGTGGCAGGTGAAACAAAAAACTATGCGACATCCAACATCAAAATTTTAGGGAAACAGTGCCTAACCATAATTGTCCCAGCTGAAGAAGCTGCCCTTGCAGTAGCATATTCCCCTAAAGCAAAAGGTTAAAATTTTGAATTTAGATACACATATTTTTCCTGTTTCCACAAACAACTCAATAAATCAAATCAAAATGCAGAAAATGGAGATTCAGGTAGCATGTCCACATACCATCAGGATGAGCCATTTTTTGCATGGCAGTGGGAGCAATCATGATGGGCATCGAGATCTTGTAACCCAAGACAGTTGTGGACATATCTATCTTGCTCACATCAATGAGAATTCGGGGTCGAAATCTAATCCAAATCAAAGAAAATGGTTCTGTAACATGAACATAGAAATTTGTTTCCAGAATTTTAAAAAAAAACTAGCTCTTACAGCACCAGAGGAATAAAAAACTTCAATTATCAGTCCAGGAAGTTGCCAATTCAGTTCAGTCCCAAAGAGCAAACAATGAAGGTGTGTTAAAATGAATTTACCCAATAATATCATCAGTACTAGAAGGTTTGATAATGAATACAACAAACAGCCAATCCATTAATTATTATTATTGTAGCATATTTGTATCACACATCTTCAAAATCTGTGCATCCAACTCAAGATCAACAAAACAATGGGTACAAATGTCCAAGAAGACCTTACAAAATTTTTATGACAAAATTACTCACATCACCAACCGATGTGGGACTCATCTAAGGCATAAATCATAAACGGAAGGAGGACACAGAGCGTAGCGCATAAGCATCAAACACTTTGCTAAGACACGAAAAACAAGAGACAGAAAGTAACAAAGAAGCTCACAGAATCCTGGAGAAGGCATTCCTGTTCTCCTGGAGCGTCCACTGGTCCTCGGCACCCGAGGCGTAGTAGTCGAAGACCATCTTCGGCAGCTTCTGCTTCGCGATAGCCTCGTACTCGGAAACGTTGGTGACCTCCATGCTCATCTTGTCTCGGAACACTAGTGCTGTAGCAGCAACAACAAAGCCCGGGTGTATGTCCAAGAGTTGTTCTCTCTTCCTGCAAGGATATTTTCAAACTAAAAAAACGAAGAAGAAAAAAACATATATATAGTGTGGAAGTGAACGTGAGAATTTGTACATGAAAGAGTGGTGAGTGATGGACAAGAGCAAGAGAAGCAGAGGCTGAGATGGATTTGGCACCGTTTCCTTCTCATCTACAGATACGGACTTGCCAATTCCAATCCCACACACATCCATTCTGCCCTACCCACGTTATCCACTTCCTTTGTTCTTCTTCTACGTCCGTGTTTTTTCCTCCCAAGAATAAATACAGGAAGATAATGTGGACATGAAAATTAACATTATCCACTTCATACCATCGTTCATTTTGAAAACAGTGTCAACTGGCAAGCGGCATGTTCTAAATTACTCCTTTGTTTCATCCTCCCCAGTTTGTGGGGAGCTGGAAAGGCACGGTTGTGGATGGTTTAAATCCAACCGTCTATTTTTGGAGACCTCATCCAAAATGGCCGATCGATCGATGTTGGAGAGCGATCCATCGACTTCCCGATACAAAGCCTTGAAGATTTGACAACCGTGGATTGCGTTTTAGGATATTGTATGGTATTTTTTTTATTGTTATATTTGGAAGTCGACTTGATTTTATAGTGTTGAAATAAATCCATGTACTCATTTTCTAGATGGAGGAGAGGCATCGTGTGTATTTGTTAAGCTCATGTCTTCCATCATGTTCTTCTCCACTTGATTAATGTTCTTCAACCATTGCACTTGATAGATCCGCACAATTTGGTTATCATGAATTTTCATTGTTTGGACTTATCCTGCGTTATTTCTAATGAGGATTTGTTAATTATTACAGGAGAACTTCATTTACGGTTATCGTACACATATACCAACAATAATATAATAAAGGTTCATGCATTGATAGTGAATAAAAAAAAGAGTCATATGTAATTATAAATATAATGTTCATCCATGTAATTATAAAAAAGATTCTCATTTATATGCATTTTTCGAACATAATGTTAAAATCAACATATATTTATGCAATCGATTGTCTGATCTGGTTCGAGACCAAATGATACTTGTGGATATGATTTTCATGTCTTTGAATATGGTATCGAACATGTGTGTTTGAATATTGTAGACATCCTGATTTTGAGGTGACCCAGAGATAAGTGTCTGCATGTTGCTTTGGGATGTGACCAACCAAATCCCAAACCCATTAGCCAGTTAAAAGTCCAATTAACAAAATCTGTGAGCTGACTGGGCGCACCTAATGGGCACACCAACTAGGCACACCAAGTAGGCGCACCTAGTAGGCGCACCAAGCTGGCGCACAGCCACTTCGCAGGCTGCGGCTGCTGGCTTTCCCTCTTCCAAGGCTGTTACCTTGCAAACGAATGTGCCAAGGAATATTCGAGGCTTTTCGTTTGCAAGGCCCTTCGTTTCCATAGGTTACCCCATCCATAGATCCCTATAAATAGAGGTCCATTTGCCACCTTGAGAAGCACCCTTTTTTTGGGAGAGAAATCCTATGCTGAAATCTAAAAAACAGATCTACACTGAGCAAGTTTCTTGCACGAGTTCCTCCTTCCACCTAGCAACGCATACTCGTATTCTGGAGCTTTCCCTTGCATCCCAAAGCCCCTTTGGTCCTTCCAAAGCAACAAGGATCTTCTTATTTCTGATATTACAAGAAGGAACATCTTAAGAGGTAGGCTTTCTACCTCCTCTTTATCTTTTAAATGTCATTTCA
>JAMKQA010020072.1:0-15836 GCA_024699735.1 Posidonia australis
GATAAAAGATGTAGATTATCAGAGAAGTCTGTAGAAGCCTCCATCTGCTTAAAAGATTGGTACGATGCGGTTGACCGTCTTCAAGGATTGAGCTTGAAGTCTGAATCAGAAGAAGACGATGATGCGACATCAACTTTAACAGGCAGAACAGACTCCCTAAATGAATAATTCTTGATATAAAATTTAAAAAAATAAAATAAAACAAATGATGTAAATATCTTTTGTATTTTTTATGTAAAAAACTATTGTATTTCAAATATTTTTTATTAATAAAAAAAAATTTAGTTTAGGCCCATGGTCTACAGGAACCGGCCCGACCCTATCCGGCCTGGACCAGCCTTCGGGCCAGCTCGGCCCGGTCTAAGCCCGAGCAGACTGAGCTTTTCTTGGACCGGCCTTGTCCGTTTTCGAACTCTACCTATAATTGGGTCTTGGTACGGTGGTATATGATACCCCTTCCGATCTAATGTTGTCGTAGATAACGGTTCACGGGTCAAAGATCACGCTCTCGGACCTATCGCCACTGGTTCGTGAGATTCTGTTGCGAAAATTTTCCACGAGGGCCGGCCCAGTCCGATCCAGGTCCGAACGGATTGAGCTTTTCATGGACCGGTCCGACGCGATCCATTTTCGAACTCTACCTATAATAGGGTCTTGGTACGGTAGCATATGATACCCCTTCCGATCTAATGTTGTCGTAGATAACGATTCACGGGTCAAAGATCACGGTCTCGGACCTACCGCCACCGGTTCGCGCGATTCTGTTGCGAACATTTTCCACGAGGGGATCACCTCGACAAAAGTTCGCACCAAAACTGACAACAAATCCACATCATGGACGGTGGCGATTGATTTCACTGATCACATTAATTATTAAAATATTAGAAATTTACGTCTTTAACAAAAAAGGGAAAAATAGTGAGGAAAAAAAAAACCCCTGCGCTTGTCTGATCCGAAAATCCCGTTCGAACCAGCAGGGGGAGGTGGAGGAAGAAGAAGGAGAGGAGGAGGAAGAAGAAGGAGAGGAGGAAGGGAGGAGAGATGAGGAAGAAGCTCGGCACGCGTTTTCCGGCGGTATGTCTCTCTTTTCCCCCCATTTGTTCTTCCACCGTTTCGTTGGATCTGCGACGTTTTCCCTTCTGATTGGAGTTATGGGGCTAGAAATGATGTAGCAGAGAAATAGGGATTTGGTTCTCGTGTTCTTGCTGCATGTTTTGGTTAATTTTAGTTTTGGATCTGCGGAATAGATCGGCGAGGACTGGTAGATGGGATAATATGCTACATCTGTTGCTGCTTTTTGAAATTTGGTGTTTTTGTTTCTGTTGTTGTTGCTGCGGTTTTCTTACCTCACCATGTGGAGAGATGAGGTGGGAGAAGAAATTATCAAAATAGCATGCAAATATAGTGTTTTTCGGACGGATTCACGAAAAAGAACTGTGATTCGGGTTTTGGTTACCGAGGGTTGACTTTTTTATGCAATTGTATATCTGGCAGTTTTAGTTCGAAATATGTAAAATAGGGCTGTGGCTTAATTCTTAAAACGCGGATTAATTGAAGGGACTAGGAAGTGAGATCTCCATACTTGCATGAACATGCAAAGGTGAAAAAATGAGTTGGATTCCTGCCAACCAAGTGCCAAATGGTCCTACATATGAGTACAGTGCAAGATATTGAATTGGTTGATGGACCATACAACCAGAGACAGGAGTGGGCAATAAGTGATCTTTCATCGTGCTGGTAGTGTCAATGATATTGTCAGCAGATATTATCGGAAGATTTTTATAAAGAGGGAGAGCTGGTTTATGGTCTGTGTTTTCAGGAAGGAAGGTTGCGGTTTGGAGAGATATCATGGTAGTGAGTTACAAGTGAGGTATCCATGATGAGAGCGATTTTGTGTATAGGCCAGTTTCAGGGAGAATCAGAAAATTTTTCAATTTCTTTCACGGCTTCACTGTAGGTTTTATTTAACTATCAGCTTTATGAACTAATTTTTATATGCTATAAGGAGATGGTGCCCTTTATGTGCATTCTTTGTATATACATATAATCCTCACAAATTACCTAGGGAATAGTTTATTGCTGGGCAATGTGGAAGGATGACTTCAAGAGATGGTGCTTGAAACTAAACTAGATAAAGTGTAATCCTAGCAAGAAAGTTCAACACTCTTGTCATCTTAAATGAAACTAGACTTGGATACTTACTTGTATGAAATGAAGATTGTAATTGGAGATGCATGTGGTACATAATCAAAGCTTTAAAAGAAAGATAGGAATCAGGTTTATCATGACTTGGATGGATGTAGGTAGACAGTAGATCAATGTATGAAAAGAAGGTTGTAATAGGAGTTAGAGGTGACTTAAAAAAGTTTGCAATTTCAGATTTACCATGACTTAGATGTCTTTTTGGGTTGTAGATAGAGAATTAGAACTTTGAGGTGAACTGGAATAAGCCCGAAGGGAATGAAGTAATTGGTAATAAGTTCAGTGTAGGACTTTATCTTAAGCACCTAGCCACCTTCAGAAGAGAAAACAAGAACAATTTAAGATAGTTCAAAGACAACAAATGGTGGTCAAAAGATATATCCTACCAGGCAGTCTCTAATCTGTGATTTGTGTTGAAGTAGGTAGGAGTGCTGAAGCAATTGGATAGAGAAAATGAGAGAAGATGTGAAGCAATCATGTGCATCAGGAGTTCAGGACCAAGTTACTTCACTTCTGTTAAGCAATAGTATAGAGAAAATGAGAAAAAAGGTGAAGTAACTGCATCATCAGGACCATGTTGCTTCATCTCCGTTCGGTTCAACTATGGTAGTCTGATTCTTTTGACAGCATCCCTCTTTATAAGCTAGACTTGCAAGGGATCCAAGGTACATGGAAGTGGAGGAGAGAGGCTTATTTCTGTCTTTATGTTTATTAGTTACAAAAACATAGTGATACGGTAGTGTGATACAGTGATACTTTTGATGGTAGCATTCTCCTCATAAGTTAGACTGTTAAGGGATCCAAGGTACATGACAGTGGAGGAGAGAGGCTCATTTTTGTCTTTATTTTTCTTTCTCTACTATCTCCCTGTCTTTTCTCATTCAGCTCATCTCTTTTCTGCCTTCCTGTCCACTTTACATTTCTGTTCTCTGCTCCCTCTCCACTAGACTCTTCTACTGCTGCTGTGCGGAGTGCTTAGGATGACTTGCTAGTTTCTTCAATAATGGAAGACAACAAAACATGAATGGAGTGGAGAATAAAGGCTGGGAGTGTAGATGACTTTTTTACTAAATTATTCTCTCCATGTTTTTTATTATTCTCTCTTTTTTCACATTAATCATATTGTTTTATAATTAAAAGTTAATTTATTGATTATGAGTATGTCTGAACTTGGATGCATCTTACTTTTTTTCTTGTCATCACCTCTCACTTATGGCATTACTTCGACTGCTGGAAAGATTTAAGGCCATGAACTAAGAATGTTGCTTCTTGTACTGTCACAGTCTCGGATAAAAAAGATAATGCAAGCAGATGAGGATGTTGGGAAGATTGCATTGGCAGTTCCTCTTTTAGTTTGTGAGTTGTTAAGATACTTCTTTACTAAATATTTCAGTTATTCGTTCATTTGAATGTAATTTTTAGTTCTTATTCTAAAGTAATTATTTTTCTCAATTTATCACTTATGAGTAATTGATAAGAGGCTCAAAATAACAAATATAAGAGGAGTCCTGTTGAAGATTTATGTATAAGACCGTCCATACAAATTGTGTTTTGAATTTGCGCTTTGATGCATGTAATGTTTTAGCCATTTCTGCTTATGCATGTTTTAGCTAATTCTGTTATAGCTATTTCTGCTTATTCATGAGTCATATTGCAAGCACCTTCAGTTTTTTCTTGACTTTGATCTTCTCAGTTATTTGTATTACAAGAAAGATGTTTGAACGGTACTATGTACCATGTAGTTTGTATAGAGCTTAGTGATAACCACTAAAAAGAGGAAGTTTAGTGATAAAATGACAGGAGAAGAGAGGTGGAGAGGAAATGAACTCAAAAGGATGTTGAACTTTTAGTCACCTCCAAGGCACATTACCAAGACAATGACCTGAAATATAGTTAGCCAATTAGGACAACTATGTATTCTGTGTTGGCCTTGGGTTGATGTGAATATCTTGGGTGATCCCCATACATCATGTTGCATATGTGGTTGCTAGTTGCATCCTGTGTTCCTGTTTTTGTTGAAGTAAAGGGGAATGATGATTACCCAAATTTATTAAGAGACACCTTGTATTCCTGCTGTATCTCTGGTTGTTTATTTTTCATCATTACTTGTAGCAATATGAACATTGAAGTGACTAAGTCTTATTCTTTTTGGCATGCAGCAAAAGCTCTGGAACTCTTCTTGCAAGATCTGTGTGATAGAACCTATGAAGTAACTCTTCAGAGGGGAGCCAAGACAATGAACTCTTTGCACTTGTATGTAAAACCTGTAATTTTCTTTAATGATATAATATATCTATGTTGATTTTTTTTACTATTTCATCTAGCGGACGATGGGATCTTAGAATGATGAAACCAGCATTTTGTTTTGGCTGTTTAATGAATTAGTCATGCCTTACTAACGCAGAACATTGTTATAATAATACTTTGTAGATCTAGTTAGTAGTTGTCAGAACCAATGCCTTATTAGCAACGTACAGTGACATGATAATTTTATGTAGATCTAGATAGTACTGTAGTAGTTGCCAGATCCTGACACCATTTACTGAGTTCCTTCTCCACTATTCAATGGTCACTAATAACCATCTGAACACATACTCTGTTGACCTGATGCAATACTTGAAAGCAAATTGCTGGGCTATTTGACAACATGATGCAAAATTCCATCCTCACTGTTGACTACTAAATTTTCTGGATTTAGAGCATTTGGCAAAAACGCACTTGTTAAAAACAGTCATACCATGCTTCATTCAGCAGTCTTACATTTCCCATCTAGGCTATTGGCATTGCTGCAGTTGCTTGCAGGCATTTGTTGTCATCCTTGCATTCTGGTGCTAAACGAATATCTTGTTTATGCATCAAGATGGGCCTCATAATGCAGCATTGGCTGACATCTGGACATTTCCATCAGGATGGACATTTCCTTTCTCCAATTTAATACTTCTATTTGTGGTATTCGAGGTATAGGTTCCATTATCATTGACATCAATGTTACTCAGAAGCCTGTTGGTCCAGCATACATGTGTGGTTGTGGTGACTGGATGTAGTCAATGTCCTACCTGTCATGCTGTTATTACATTTCTTCTTGTATCTAGAAGTAGTAGGTATACCTGTGTGGTTGTGGTGACTGGATGTAGTCAATATCCTACCTGTCATGCTGTTATTACATTTCTTCTTGTATCTAGAAGTAGTAGGTATACCATTATGCATTATGCCTGAAATTTTCTTCCAGGCATATCTTATTTGATTCTCTTTTATCAGCCACTGGTCGAGATTAAATTGTTCATGATTTTTGTTGCACAACTTAAATCTATGTTGAGACAATGTCTTACGGCTATATCTTCAAGTATGGAAGCTTTTGGCAGCTTTCTAGCAGATGTTGGTTGTGGACACATTTGTTAACCATCTTTCTTTCTTGAGCATTTCGATTAGTAGTTAACCTCATTTCTCCTAGCTGCTGTTACAGTGTCACAATAATTGCAACTTAATAATTGTGGACCTTGACTTGGTTATCTTAGAATCCTTTTCCAGAATTCAAACTTATTAAATTGCATGTTCTGCTAAATAATTGCTCTTCTTGGCTCTTGCTTTTTATGACAATAAAAATGTAGGACAAATCGAAATACAAAGAACCCTAGTGCTGACTGGATTCTCCTTGCAGATTGGAGCAACAGATGGCTCTTACCCTTTTTTTATTTGGTTTTATTCACCTTGATACTTAATGAACTTATAAATGCTATACCATAATTTTTCTTCTTAGCTTTTTATGAAATAATAAAATACATAAAATGGTAGTTTGCAATTGTTAGATTGAGCACACCAGTTTCCACACTCTGTGTTTTAAGTGATATATTAGTAATTCATTTCTGTCTGAGCTTTTCAGAAAGCAATGTGTGAAGAGTTACAGTGCGTTTGACTTCTTAACTGATGTTGTTAGTAAAGTACCAAGCCTGGGAGGCCCAGATGCATATGGAGATCAGAAATTTTCTAGACGGAGGTAATTCAGTTTAAGTACATTCTGCTCTGCAGCATCTCCTTCCACTAGAACCATATTAACCAGCATAGATCATTTGTCTGTTTCACCTTCCCACCTCATGTTCATAGTTTCTTTCCGTCAGCTATGTTTTCCATTTGCAAAGGTTTGCATGTATCAAGAAACAACAGCTCATGATGTATCTGTGTTGTATTTGAACCAATTACCTGGGCTAACACCAATAATTGGTTGGAACAGAGCTAGTTTTAGAAGAACAAGAAAGTGCATCCTATTATTTTTGCAATATTAACCAACCAGTTATAGCTGTTTGCAGGAAAATATTATCAGATGATGCAGGCACAGAGAATGACGATGAGAGAAAATGTGCTAGGATGGTACATATCATCTTTTCGACATACAAGTGATGTTGGCGATTGTGTATGATCTTCATTTTTTTTTCCAGATTAGTGTTAATAAGAATCTCACCATGCAGGTGACACGAGATCCAAGTATTAGCCACAGGGGACGTGGAAGGGGCCGAGGAAGAGGAAGAGGACGACCTTATGGCAGAATGGCTGACAAGATCATCGAGTGTGAAAAACTTGGAGATGATATTAGCATGTCTCCTGAACACGATCAACCAGGTAAAGAATGCGATGGCTTGGGAAAGGATGATTTGGTTAAGCCAAACAACATAGATGGCCCACATCCTCCCAAAAAGCCACTAATTGGCACAGCGGTACCTCCAGTGCAACCCACAGAGGTTGGAAATTACATGGGCTGGCCATATCCTGAAACAGGTAGCATTGGTATTCAACCTAATAATCTTGTAAATCTGACTGTTGCAATAGACCAGGATGAAGATTATGACAATGAAGAATAATGTTTATTGTTTATTGTCAACCTTTGCTAACAAGGAAGCTCCAAGTGTATTGTAATTGATGTATAGTGACAGAATGCAGTTCGTAGTGCTGACTCTTTGTGGATGTGCATTCATTCATGGCATGTTGCCTGTTATAATCTGGTTTCTTACATACAAAATTAGTTGTGGTCACGATATTTCCAATGTTGGCATCCATGGAACTAGTGCCTAACCGGCAGTCTTGAAGGATGTACTGATAAATACCGTTAAGGTGCTTGATATCATGTATTAAAAACCTTGTAATATACACAGTCCGTTCCAGTTCAAGATCTGTACCACTGTTGTTGTATGATGATGCTTACCATGCCATTGAGAGTCGCTTGAATAATTAGCATGATTTTCCATTATCATAAACCTTTTTTGGGGTGATGGTACAACAAAATACTGTTATGAATGTCCTGTGCGATGGTGCATCAAATTGCTGCAGCAATCAGAATGGACATGGTACTGGTTTATTAATTTTCATCAACCTGATCAACATTTTGGTCATTTCTTGGAATTTATAAGCACGTGGTAATGCCATAGAGGATAATCCTACTGCCAATTAGGGTTCTTCACTTGGGCCTTGTACAGCAAGTTATCATTTGTCAAGGATTGGATTTTGCTGCATCTGGAGACGAGGTTGGCAGCTCGGCCATTTTCGGCTTATCATTCTTCTCAGGAGTGTGGATCAGATGGTCTTCACCCTTACCCCATACGAGTAGGTAAAGGCCTACAACGATGATGACCGCTCCAATAACCCTGGTAGTTTTGATAAAATAAAGAAGAAGACAACAGCATGTCAGCATTAGTTCATCTAAGTGGAGTGGACTTGAATGCGTCATGCTCCATCTATAAACGAAAAGGTTCTGAACAAACCTTCCTTGGCTGATCTCTTCGGCAAGGAATACGGATCCCAGGATCGCAACAATGATCATGACCAGAGGGTTGAAGGCGGTAACAAAGACGGGCCCTCTCTCCTTCATCACTATTGCTTGCACAGAATAGGCGATCCCCGAGCACATCACGCCCTACATCAATCAACTAATCAATTAGCTTTCAACGTTTTCATCTGACTTGACGTTGATCTTTTGCATTCGAACTTAATTACCGAGTAAATTGCTGTCACAAGCCTCATGTCCCAGCCTATGGACCATATTGCACTTCTCCTCTCCATCACCAGCGTGACAATCAAGCCCTCGGCACCACCCACGAGACATATCCAAGTCGCCAACGACATCTCCGCCGGATATGATTTCAAAATATGAGACTGCAAAGATCCAAGTACCAAGATGTATGTTAGACATCACAACAAAATCCGTAGCTGCCGCCACTAGGTAATATTCACGTCTTGCTACTCACTTGCAGTATGAAGAAAGCAGACCAACTGAAGCAACTGAACACTAGCATCAACGTGCCCTTGATAAATTTGGGTCCTTGGGTGTCATCCGAGTCATCGTGAACTCTTCCCTTTGTCCACACGAAATCTATGACGGGCCCTCTGTAGAGTATCATCACCAGTGCACCTGCAACTGTCACTAGTGTTCCGATGATCTTCGCTTGGCTTCGGATTCTCTTGATTTTTATCTTCTCCATCCTGATGTTCAAGATCATGACATATTTACAAAATATTAATCACATAAGAAGATGATGCTGACCGCTAGTTCACTCTTCTTCATCTGTTTTTAAGTGCCTAGATTGGATAATTTACCCTAGTAGAACTGCTAGCATGAACGTCACTGCAGGAAGCATGTTATACAAAGCAGAGGAAAAGCTTGCTGATGTTAGTTTGGCTCCCATGTAGTAGAAGTTCTGATCAAGCACAGGCCTGTAAAAAGAAGTCACAGGAGTTTGAGTGAATAGAAGTTAAGCAGAAAGTTCAATGGCATGTTTTCGTCTTGTACATGCATTTAAAAGTTAAAACACATTGAAGTATAATTATAATGAGGAAGGTGTTGGGGGTGTACTCTAGCATACTAAGCATCACGATCTTCAGAAAGCAGGAGACTGTCATCTTGGGTCTCACTTTCCTGTTGATACAGCCAAAAAAAAAAGAAAAAAAAGACGTGTGAGGAAAATGCATTATAAGCAAATAGTACAAGCAACGTTATTTACTGTTGCGACGTTACTCCAAAAGACCAAATATATATAATAACAGTTGCTGCAACAACGTGGTGCACAGAATCCCAATCAAATCTACTTATGCCTGTATAACGGAGATATTTCGAAAACACATGATTTTCCTCTACAATTTTAGCTCTAATAAGTTGCAACTGACATGCTTAAAAGCATGACTGTAGTCACTTAGTTTAGTAATGAAGATTCTTTATGATGGTAAAGGAGATTGAGAATTCGACTTCTACCGACATCATATATATATATCAATTATCGTTTACAAAGAAAAAAACATGGTGTAAAGCATTGTCAGAATTTCATGTCACCATACTTGCATGCATGAATGTAAGTAAAGTGGCCGTGAAGGATAAGTGGATAACCCTCGACTTGCCACCGGGCATATTAACGTCTGCTGATGGGAGGGGGATACCGGGTCCTAGTTTTTTCATGGATTTCTGCACTGATATCTATCTCCTTTTTGAAAGATAAAGACGCGTAAGTGTCAGCGAGTATAACATTCTCCCAATGATAAGAGTACATTCGATGCCATTTTAAAGGCACAGTTGGTGGTCTGCATCACTGCGTGCATGTGATTGATTTACGTGAATCGGCCTAGACAAATATCCTCTATATATGCTTGGATTAAATTGCGTTATATATCTCTTCTCCAGGGAGGAGACTAGGGTTTGAATCTCATTTTCATTGTTGTTTCCTCCTATAGAGCTACATGTATATATACCAGTGTAGTCTTCTCTTTCCACCTATGAGAAAATGTATTCTAAAGACTACAAATCTAATCTCAAAAGAGATAAGTATCAGAGAACTCATTGTTAAACATATAAACAACTTTTCCATGGTTTCAAAGCGTATTATATAAAACACGAGAAAGGTACGTAGCAGCATGATATATATATAATATACCACGAGGCATCGCAGAATTTTCATCTTCACTGACCTCTTTCTTAATAATAAATGGCTTGGATTCTGAAGTAACGGACAATAATGAATTGTACAGTACTGTGCGTCTTAAGATTAATCTCCCTATTACTAACAGCATGTATGGACTGTAAAACTTAACGTGTGTGTGCAATATTATGCATGATCTGATGTTAACAGATGCATCAAAACTCTGGGAAAAATAAAAATAAAAATAAAAATGTAGCGGGCCTTTACTCACGGACACCTCCACCGGTACGTAGCACAAATATTACACTCACCAGTCGTCACCAAACCCATGCATAAAGAGAGACAAGCATGTATGAAAGTAGCAGTATATGTGTGTGTGTGTGTGAAAGAAAGACCTCTCAAACCAGTAGGCTAAGGGAGCCATGAAAAAGGCCGCAACAGCATTCCGGTACACGACGAGCACGTAATGGTTCATCCCCTTTTTCAGCGACGCAACTGAGATGACGTACATCCCGGCATACCCAAACTGCAAGAAGACCATGAGAAAGTATGGCCTCACCTTCTTCAACACTCCAGCCACGACGTTCGACGACATGACGTCCTTGAACTAGTAATTAATAATTAGTAGGATACTCACAACACATGGAAGAGCTGTGGGCAACCAATCGTCCACTGCAACCTCATATATATACAGATGGAATAGAGTGGACACAGTTCTGATTAAAGTATATGCATGGCATATATGCGTAGAACAAGATTCCACACATTCACCAATAATGAGCAAGACCCATTTCATGGGACATGATTGAAAGAATGAATAAAGACAGAAAGTGGACGTGCTTTGTCTAGAATTAATCCGTTATTGCCTCTGTTTATTCAACAGTAGTACTGGCATGCACGTGGAAAATTAAAAAGGCATTTTGCAAGATGATGGTAGTGTTTCCTGTGGTTGCGGTGTTTGTGGCATTTTGGAGCATATGGGTTTAGTGCTTGCCGATGACATGATCAGAGATACATACAAGAGGTGCTCTGATCATATTGGGATCCCACCTTCTTTCTTTTCTGGATATGATTCTTTCTGTAATTGGCGTTTCAATATCTCCTTTCTGCACTATTCTTTGATTTAACCTGAGCAGACATGCATGGACGTCTAATTAATTAACCCTGTAATTAATGGTGGCATGTTGTCTGATTTTCTTGCTTGCTGTTTTCTTTTTTGAAGGCTTCATGCTGTTTCTGAATTATTCGAAAGTTTAATTTCAGGAAAAGGAAAAATGAACTTGGCCCTTTCCAAATAAAATAAAATAAATAAAATTAAGGACTTGATTGAGCCGGAAATTAGGTTAAGAAATTATGAAATAAAACGTGCTGTAATGGATAATAATTTTAAATTTGCCTATATAAGCTCGACTCATCGTACTTAAGGAGGCCCTTTTGTGTCATTCAGATGAGCTGTGTCCTTTACAAGTTGACGTTGAAATATGATTCTAGATATGATTCTTTTAGATATGATTCTAGATATGATTCTTTTAGAACTTGTACTAGACACCGTTTGTTACAAAATTTGGCTTGTGGATATATATAGTGGCAGAATCAAGATTATGGTATTAGCTGAACCATGCAAACTTATTTGAATTGACAAATTCTCCACGTGATCCTGTGCAACTATCAAGAGCAATTTACATTGCCTTTTTTGCTATTGGGAGAATCAACCTTGAGTTGGATTACAGAAGAATCAACCTTTATTGATGGTGCATTGACCTTATTGTCCCCGTTTATAACACACAATTACATGATTTACTAGGTAAAATTTATATGAATGCCATCAACCACGATATTAAATAAACCCTAATGCTCTTGTTAATGTTGTCTGACTTCTACTCTTTGCTGCAAATAACATTTGATGGAGGGGCAGATCACCTTCTCCAACCCAATGACCGGTGACACCGACCGAAACAGACTACGACATGGCATTCATTGTTCGCTACTCCACCGTGAGGCCTTGATCTATAGTGAGATCTGTGTATGGCACGGAAGTGCTTGACGGTGAGACCTTGATTGAGGAGAAGTTCATTGTGTGTATCCATCAATAGGATGAGAGAGATGAAGAACCAGGGAGGAGGGATGAGGGTATTTTCACCAATTGGCTTGTACAATCTGGGTAATAAGTTTTTCCAAACAAGACAGTCTATGTACATCAAAAGTAAAGTCCAAAATCTGCATATACAATCTCCTCGGAATTTCACCCTGTAGAAATTTTACCAAACGAAGACCCTTTTTCTAGATATGATTCTTTATGTCATTTTGGGTTGAGATTAGAGTTTGGGGTTGGTTTTATCGTTGATGGACATTTTCTGTATAAAATGGGTTTTTGTTATAGAGTAATGCATGGTTGATAGTGCAACAATGTTGTTTATTTCATTGATTGTGTCACTATCTTTCACAAGAATCGTCAAATTCTTATTTTGTTATTTTGATACTATTTCCCTTAAATGATGCATGGAATTTGTCATGACTGGAACAAAGCCATGAAGAAATAGAAATAGGAATTGTAAAAGATATTGCAGAAATAGAAATAGAAATAATAAGAAGCCATGAAGAAACAAAATAGGTATCCCTTTGTGCATTGCAATTTGTCATGACTAAAACCATACACTGACACAAGTCACTTGTTTAATTGTATGAGATTCCAGTTGTTGCTCAATATGCTCACTCTTGGGGTACGTCAGCAGCATGAGTATATGAGTTACTTAATTGTATCAAGTATACAAAATGACATTTGTTTTGTACTGTATAACTATAAATGTATAAAAGATGTGTTTCATTACCTTTTCAAAATTTGCCCACCACTAATTGCTCTTCTTATAAGTCTTCTTATCGGTGCACAACACAACCCAGTTTGCTGCCCCAAAGCTTTCCAATTTCGCCAATCTTTCTTCAGTGACCAATGATTCTTGTGCTGAGGCTATGTTTTGCCATTCATTCCAATGGCCTATCCTTTCCTTGAACTTGGCCACAAGCTTATCATATCCAACCTTCGTGAATACAAAAATTGGTTTGTTTCCTAGGACTGTCTCCTCTAGGTATATTGTGATGAAATTTTGCACTCTGAAATCATCCCAGTGTTCCTTTAGTAGTGACACTACCATCTACAGCCTTCGTTGCTTTCTTCCTCCCTCTGGGTCATTTACCGTTTACAACATCAGGAGTCCCAATAACAATTGCATTTGATGGTGTTGGTGCTAACACAATACTCAAATCAATGTTGGAATCCAAGTCCTGCACAATGTTGGTTAAAAAAAGTCAAGAAAATATTAGGGATTAAATCACAGGAAGTAAAAGAAAAGGTACACTACCATATAATCCCAACAATTGTTCCCTTTGGAGCAGATGGAAGCACCATATAAACATTTCAATAGGAGTAACATAAAATAGTTCAACATGTACACTTCAAAAGGAATGTCCTAATTATTAATACAATCCAACAACAATGGCAATAATGTCTGTCAACAAAACAACTTGAAGAGAAATATTGTCCATATTACAATAATTATATAAATATTTACTTGCTTAAACAATACAACGAGCTGCTGCTAGTTCATCATGAATGTGGTCACGGAGGATTCCCATTTCTTTATCATTAGGAGTAGTCACTTCATCTTCTTCATCACTCTCATTCACATTATTGTGGGAAGTATAGTCATCATCTTGAAAGTCAAGGAGAATGTTGACATTTATCCCTTGTTCTATAATGAAATAGTAAATTAACGGTCATTGCAGCCATTACAATCTTCAGTTGCTTTTTGTAGGAGAAGTGAGACATTAAGTTTAGAATATTCCAATGCTTTTTTAAAATTCCAATTGAACACTCAATAATATTCCTAAGTTATGATTAGAGCGTATTAAAATACTCCTCTCCTCTCATTGGAGAACAGCTTGAAACTTTAGCAAGTGGTATCTTCACTACAACAATATTGGGATTTACCGACATAATTTTCCCGATGGATTAAATTCCTCGGGGAAATTCACTAACCTAGTTTTGAGTGCAACACAGGCCAACAGAATTGTTGTCACCATTCTCTTTGCGATGGTTTTTCCGTTGATAAGGAAACCTACGCATCTAAAAAAACTTCATAGGAATTTTCTTTCTCCTTTCGATCTTTCTCTTCGACCCACAGTCCTCCCTTCATCCTCCTCCTTCGGTCCTCCTTGATGATGGTGAGAATTAACCCACCATTGTAGTGTTGGTCGTCCATCGGTCTACCTCTTATATCGTAGCATCGACCTCCTTGATGATGATGTCCTCTAGTCCTCCAATCTTCCTCATCTATGGGTTCCCCTCTTCCACATTCGTCAGTCCCCCTTGTCCTTAGCACAAAGGTGATTTTTACTCTATACATTCTTCTTCTTCTTCTTCTATGCTCAGTTTTGCGTTTTGGTCGGTTCTTATGTGCAAGTGTTCCCTTCCTCTCATCAACTTTCATTTCTCACGATTTTGGTAGACTAGCTCGATGACAGAGCGAAGGACTTGACGGGAATTGTCCCCCTTTTCCCCTTCTTGTTCAATCAATCTTTTTTGGAGCACGAAAGAGAGAGGGAGAAGGAGGTGAGTGGGGATTGTCTTTTATTTTGTTTGGAAGCATGATCAAAACTTTAAGACCCCAAAGTCGATCTATTTTTAATTGATAATCATCTTCTTTGCTAAAATGATGCAAGCCTCTGTCAAGAGCAAACGTTTACAAGCTACAAAATGTTATTGCTTTTTTGTTTTGTTCTATTATTTGATCTCACTTGATTCAACAAAATCCCACAAAAGTGACCAAAGCAAATATGTTGTGAATTCACATTGCTATAAACAACTTAACCTTTGAATTTAGAATTTTCGTTTTATAATTCTACAATTCAAAATTCAAACATCTTCCACCTGCATCACACCACACTAGGTGAAGTTTAGTCTTCCCTCCTTCACAAACTCCTTCTAAGATTTGTTTTGTTTTTCTTTTTCCTTTCGTCCCATTGTTTTCTTTCCAGTGATATATTTGAATATATACCTACAGATCTTATATATATATATATATATATAGAGTATAGTTCTATTACATGCTCCTTCAAATCTTAAAACCACTTTTGTCCCCAATAAAAATCAGTTTCTGGTTTTTTTTTTTTTTGAAATTTAAAAATCAAATACACTCCCTCCCGTCCAAAACAAAACCCTAAAATATATTTAAACGAATCTCACCCCCCACCCTCACTCTCAAACCCTGCAGCAGCCGCCCTCCCCAACCCGAAGCCCTCCATGCCCGCTCTGTGCCCGACCGCGGCGTTCCAGGCGAAGAAGTGGATTGTGGTGCTGGTCTCGGCCAACACACCGGCGGATGACTTGACGTTGGGGGGTTTGGCGAGGATTAAGGGGTGGCAGCTGCTTACGGTTGGAGATGCCGACACGCCGAAAGGGTGGGAGCTCAAAGGTGCGATCTTTTTGTCCTTGGAAGAGCAGTCGAAGCTAGGGTTTTGTGTGGTGGATCAGCTTTCGTATAGATCTTATGTCCGGAAGTCGATCGGGTATCTGTTTGCCATCTAGCATGGAGCGAAGAAGATCTTTGACGCCGATGGCCGTGGTGATGTCGTCGGTGGTGACCTTTCTCGGGTTTTCGATGTCGACCTTGTCGCGGAATCGAATGTCTTACAGCACTCTGTTTTGCATCAATACAGCTTCCATGATCCCAACAGGACTGTGGTGAA
>JAMKQA010020073.1:0-27852 GCA_024699735.1 Posidonia australis
TGATGTTGCTTTTCCAGTTGTTTTACCCTTTGAACATTCAGTCCATAGTCCAAATCTGGTAGGCTGATTGCCATTTACTCCTATATGGAGAATCTTATCAACTCATGATCCAGTGGTATGGCTGAACCTTGTTACTTTTATTCAGCATGAGTAAGATGTGACCTTGTGTGAGGCTATTAGCCCTATCACAAGATCCATAAATCTTCTCACACTTGCATTTCTTTCATTTTTAAAGGATATTTTCCAATTTTGCAAGGACTTTACATTGCATGACTTTCTGGACTGCATTTATATATGACATTGCATTGCATGGATTTCTGTGTCTTCCTTGGCACATCTTTCTAGCCCACACAAGAGCACATAGGTGGCGCACCAGACTGGAGCACCAGTCTGACGCACCATACAGGCCCTACCTGCCTGTTTTCTATTACACACAGTAGCTTTTTACAAGGTTTTTTAGCATGTTTTCTAGTCTTGATTTGCTTCTGGATTTTTTCTGGTTTTTCTTCCTTGATATATCAGGACTGTTTTTAACCCTTTTTATGCATGTTAGATCACACATTGCATGAAGTAAAGCAAGGATGAAAATCACTTGATGTTGTTAGATCTTTTTATCATATCCGTGCAATATCCTTGCACCGGGGCTTGTCCCATTTCACAAGTGACATTTCTTGAGCATTAGGACACACCCTACATCCCATACACCCTTATTTTAGCATAAGACACCACTCACCTAGCAAGGCATGGCATCTCGCCCTCGGGCGTACAGTAAAGACTAAAAAGCCGACATTTCATATAAGTAAACAAGAAACCCATAGAATGACCGATTTTTTGGGCGCACGAGGGTGCCTAACACCTTCCTCGTGCGTAACAGGGATCCTTGCCTGATTTTCTGGTTTATGACCTGCTTTTCATTGGTTTATTTGCATGATTTATATGGTTTTCCTTGTCTTCCATTTTAATAGACTAGGTGACGACTCCTGCATCTTTATTTTTATTTCTGCCGTAACTTTGCCGATCCTCGTGTATTTGGCCTTTCGCGCCAAGCCCCGAGGCTGTCGCCGGCATGGTTACACTAGGGTTACAGTGACCATTTTGAAACACCATCATGGGCTGTTATCCTTAAGGACATGGATTGCATCGAACAGTCAGAGCCAGTTAATTCATGCTACCTGAAAAAGTACTATCAGTGATCATAAACAGTGTGTCCCCACTCTGTGACACCAACACTTTCCTCCATGCATGCATAAATCGATGCTCTTCCTACATCCATGTAGCTCTACATCACAACACACTAATTCTCATGCAGAATATGCATATATAGGGCGTAGTTTGCTTGCATCAACACATGCATGGATCTTAGCCCGATGATGATATGTGGAATAAGCCAACCAATGTTGGGAATGTGTAGCACCTCCTCAGGTAGATACTATTCAGGAACCTAGGGAGTGAGGGAGCCACCTTTCATTGTGAATTGGGCGAAGTATTCAAGCTCTTCAGGGACCCTACACCTCCCAGAGGGAGATAAAATGTTAGGGGTGAGAATGAGAGAATGAGAAATGAAATAAAAAATATATATATCTGTGAAAGGACACAAAAGAATAAGAAGACAGAAATCGCAGGTAGAAGTCAACCCTAAAGAGAGAGGCGTGATGGGTAGCTCTGTCCCTCTAGTTTATTTTGGAGAGGAGTCAGAGTGAGTACCTGGGAGACATGTTCCAAAAGGGCCTAGCCAACCCTTTAAACAAGCAGTAGCTCCCCACCATAGACCTGGTACCTATTACCTCCAAGTCAAGGATAGGGTGAACCCACATGCCTATGAGGGAGAAAGAATAAAGAATAAGTAAAATAAAAAAGCAAGGGTATGGTCCAGTGAGGTTTGGAATGGAGCCCAAAACACAGTGACCCATTTCCAGAGAGCCACCCAACAACTAGGGGCTTGGATAGAGTCTCGTGAGGTCTAGAGTTGCCATTCCTTTGTACTTGGCAATAGACATCTCAATGCTGAGGGCACCAATAAGATCCAACAAATCATTTAGCATGCATACATTTCTTCCTGTAAACTTCATCCTAATAAACGTCGCGGAGTGTTACTTGGCTCTCTTGTCTTGAATGTGACAGCGACTTTCAATTCGAGAGAATCAAGAGGACATCGCCTAAACCAGGGGCATGTAAGCTACTCTCGTTGGTTTATCGCCATTTATGTCAAACCAGGGGCATGTCAGCTACCCTATAGTTAGACACACTGAGCCAGTACTCAACCAGGGGCATGTAAGCTGCTCTGATTGGTTAAGAGTCATCCATGTCCACCAAGGGCATGTCAGCTGTCCTATGGTTACACGCTTTGAGCCAACACTCGACCAGGGGCATGTCAGTTGCTTTACAGGTCGAGGATCCCCAGTGGTCGGTCAGGAGGCGCAGTCAAACAATCCCAGTTTCCCCAGATTTGCTGGTCATATCTCATTACTTGGGTACCTGGTTAAAACCAGTTGGTAACTAGGACCTTCCCTCAAGATTGTGCACAAGATTTAGTCTATTCAGCAATTCCCTGTTCAGTTAGTTGCAGTCTTCAGTTCTAGGCCAATTTCTCTAATTCTCTCAGTACCATTTCAGCTTTTATCCATCTGCTTTGATCCTGCCAAGTGCTATTGAATGAGGCAAAGTGGAAATCTGTTTCTAAAGAATAATGTTTTGAACATGTCCTATAGGAGATCGTTTACCCTTTCTGAGGAGTCTCGAGCCAAGAAAGCTGAGGTACCTTACAGATCATGGGTTACCCCACAATGGTGGTGCCCACACACTGCTCAAAAGTGCTCCAAGCATGGATCAAGCAGTTGACTGAAAGTGATCGTGACAAGCTATGGATTTGGGTAATCTCTTCAAAGCTTCTAGATATCGCGAAGGTGGAGGTTTCTTGATATTTTCTGTGTGCAGCTGCCCGATTCTGGAAGTCAGATCATCACGTATTCCGTTTTGGGAGAATTGAATTGACTCCAACCTTGGAAGAGGTCCACTGAATATGTTGTCTACAGAGGTTCCTAGGACCCACCGTGTTCATGCGGCATGACGGGTATTCCTCAGTCTTGTGCAAGCTAACTTTCCTGTCAACCAGTGATTGTGGTTGTCAGCTCATTTATACGGACGGATTCTCTCCCATGTCGAAACTAGCTTACTTTGGCAAAGTAGTTGGAATGCGTGCCTCCCTAGGTGATGATCTATGGCTGAAGGGTTTTGTTGTCCACTTCCTGGGAGAGCTGATTTTCAGCCATGGTCGGATAGTCGTGAATATTGAAGTCGCTGAGATTGCTTTAGCAGTTGCCACCCGACAGATAGACTTAGGCCCAGTCATCCTGGCAGAAACTTATCGGGCGCTGGACCGATCGCTGCGCCGCTGCCGGCATTTTTATGGCTGTGGCGCTTTTGTACAGGTATGGTTGGTTGCACATCTGGGTGTAGAAGTCTTGCGCCCGCAACGATCAGCCTTCGAATCCTACTATCAAAGCGGCCATGCGCGCACGCTCACCTCAGTTTAGAAGGAATACGAGCATTTAGAAAGCTTGACAGAACAAAAAATCATCTGGCGCATTATTCCCTCGGCTTCTCATGACTTTGAGGCTTTTTTCAATGAAGCTGACATGTGGCTTATTGTCCTGTCGGGATTGACTAGTGGAGTGGAATATCACCCAATCCGTGTGATGCGGTAGTTCGGTTACCAGCAAGATTCTTTCGTTAAGGGGCGAATGCCAGCACGATTCCAGAAATACCCCCTGAGCTCCTATACTATGACTAAGGAGCTATCTCGCCTGCTCAGTGGCTCCATGCGATCAAAAGATCTTGCAATCATAAAGGGGAAGAGTCGCACAGTAGATTATGAAGCTGAAGTGGAAGAGACCTGGCCAATCTGTAGCGCCACCCCGAGCCGGATGCTCTTTGCCAAAACCTCGGGCTCCAAGAGAACCAGAGATGATCTTGATTGATTGATCATGGTTGATGCGGAACGAAGATCGCCACCCTAACAACATGTGCAAGACTAGTGCCAGACTCTACTTTCTTTTGCCTGTCGGCTTGGCACTGGGGACCACCCAGATAATAGCCGAGTATCTCATTTTATTGCCCCAATTTGGACGAAGGAGGTCTTCACAACTTTTGTGCCAGAAAAGGTGGCATGTTCTTTTACATTTGAGGTTTTCCTATCCACGGTTCGTTCCAATGGGACAAATCCTGGTGTTCCTTTACATTTGAGATTTTCCTATCCACGGTTCGTTCCAATGGGACGGATCCTGGTGTTCCTTTACATTTGAGATTTTCCTATCCACGGTTCGTTCCAATGGGACGGATCCTGATGTTCCTTTTACATTTGAGATTTTCCCATCCATGGTTCGTTCTAATGGGACGGATCCTAGTGTTCTGTTTACATTTGAGATTTTCCCATCCACGGTTCATTCCAATGGAACGGATCCTGGTGTTTCTTTTACATTTGAGGTTTTCCTATCCACAGTTCGTTCCAATGGATGGATCCTGGTGTTCCTTTTACATTTGAGATTTTCCGATCCACGGCTCGTTCCCATGAGACAGATCCTAGTGTTCCTTTACATTTGAGATCTTCCCATCCATGGTTCGTTCCAATGGGACGGATCCTAGTGTTCCTTTACATTTGAAATTTTCCCATCCACGGTTCGTTCCAATGGGACGGATCCTGGTGTTCCATTACATTTGAGATTTTCCTATCCACGGTTCGTTCCAATGGGACGGATCCTGGTGTTCCTTTACATTTGAGATTTTCCTATCCACAGTTCGTTCCAATGTGACGGATCCTGGTGTTCCTTTTACATTTGAATTTTCCCATTCACGGTTCGTTCTATTAGGATGAATCCTGGTGTCCTCCTTTTCACCTTTGATTTACCTCCTTGTGGGCTGGTAACCCGAACTACCCGGATGACTTCCGTGACTAGTCACTTCCCAGTCAGCAAGCACCGTGAGTCTTGTCCGACGCTTTTCTCGACAAGTGTGATAACCAGTCATGTCTTTTAGGAGCTGATTGGTCATCAACTTGTCAGTATTTGGTTGTCTGTGTTGTCTTCTCTGATATTTGGCTTTGGTTATGGCGATGGAGCCTTTGGTGCATTCACTAACTAGTGGCTAACTCTTGCTTATGGCTATAGGTGGGGTGTCTTTGTCAACCCTGAGCATTGGTCTCTGTTCTACATGTCCTCTGACCTCGCTCAGGGAGGGGCATCTGTAGACACCCCAATTTCCTAATTTTGCAGGATGGAGATGTGGTGGCTGAGCTCTAACCCTAATTGAATCCATTAAAGCCCACTTGGGCCCACAAGCTCATTAAGCCCACATAGGCCCAATTGAAGCTCATTAGGCCCATGGAGGCCCACATAGGCCCATTAAGCCCAATCAAGCCCATTTTGGTCCACAAGACCTATTTAGGCCCATTCAACTCATTGTAGGCCCATTTAGTTCATTTAAAGCCCACAAAGTCCAATTAAGCCCACTTTGGGACCACAAAGCCCCACAACAATTCAGCCAATCTCTTTTCTTTTTTCTTCCAACCCAACACCCCATTTCTTCTTCTTCATTTTCATTTATCTTCCTCACTCATTGATTTTTAACAACTCCTCAACCCATCCCTCTCATCACACCATTTTTTCTTCAATTCAACCACTGAACCCACCTCCTTATTGAGCCATTCCAACCCAGCCCGAGCACCATTGGTCCAGCAAGCCACCAAAGCAACCAGAGCCACTGATGTGCCGCTGGTGAAGCTTGGATCGCCGTTGATCTCTATCGGCGACCAAGGGAGCAGCGGAGGGACAACCGTTAGTAGCTTGTTAGTTTGTTAGGCTGTTACTGCTTCAGTTAGGGAGTTAGAGGGTTGGTTAGTGGTTCTGTTAGCATGGTTGGCATTCTGTTGCAGTGGGTAGCCAGGTTTCTCCACCTATATAAGGAGGGGTAGAGGCAGGTTTTTAAAGAGACTTTTGGCGAGAGAGAAGAGAGCTGAGAGTGCCAGAGAATTCTAGAGAGAAAGGGAAGCTCGCATAGAGGAGAGAAGGAGATTCCAGGCACTCCGGCGAGTGGCAGAGCTCCGTTAAGCCAGGTACGCCCTTTCTGATCCCTCCTAGTTTAATTCAGAGCTTCCTGGATCCCTTCTCCTTTCTGGACAATTGTGAGCCATCTAGAGCCTTCCTTTGGTCGGAATTGGTCCTTAGGGCTCACCGTCGCCGTTTCCCGGTGAAATAGGTGGGGGGCCAATCCAGGGCACGTCCCTAGCCCCCGAGCCTCCTCTCCTCTTCCTCTAGCCTCCCAGGAGCTCTCCCACTCCTCGGATCACCGCTCCAACACCTCCGGAATCTCACACGAAGATTGCTAGAGAATCGGGCCAGAGACAACGTCGTCGGAGAAGACGACCCCTCCAGAGAAGGAGCTTGAACCCCTCGTTGCGCCACGCACCACTGACAGCCTAGGAACCTTCCACCGTGTCCCGCGAGGCCACCAGAGCCTTCAGGCTCGCACCACGAGCACAAGAGCATCCTAGCAGCGTCGCTCGCCGGAGGAGACCACAACGGCGACAGGTGAGCCTCCTCCTTGCGCGATTAGCCACCACTCCGCTCCAGAAGAGGCGAGGAAGTTCCCCGATGCTTCACGAAGCCACCGCAACCACTGGACCGCTGCATCGATGCTCTCCAGAGGCCCTTTCTTCCCCAGCACCGTTGCCGGAGCTCCACAACAGCGAGGGAGGTGGGAGGACCGTTCCCACCGGTCAATCCCCGATCCACTCCGTTGGATCCTCTCCTCTTTCTCTTTCTTTGCTTCCCGTGGTGTTGGATCTTAGATCAGGGCATCAGGCCATGGGCAAGCCTCACCGTCGTTCTTTTTTTATTTTAAAACAATATAAAAAGTTTTATTTGAATAAAATACAGAAGTATTGTTTTTCTTTCAATCAGATCCTTTTTGTATTACACATAGGTCCTTTTATTACAAATAGGTCCTCCATTCATTTTTCAATAAATCATTCGAATAAAGTTTTCACTGAAAATATTGCATTTTCCCCCCTGAACATTTAAAATAATGTTTTCCAGACATTAAACTTTGGAAAAAGCCCTCAAGCTTTCTTTTAATGCATTTTAATTCAACATTTTTGCATCAAAGACCCTAAGCTTACTGAAAGTTTTCTGGATGCATCTTTTTCAATGAAAATTGCACTTTAACCCTTATAATCTTTTGAAAACTTTCTGAAGCATGTTTTCTCTGAGTAAATTGCATTTTAACCCTCAGACTTTACTGAATTCATCTGAGTGCTTTATTTCTCTGTGAATTACATTTTTTGCCCCTGGTTTCTTCAGAAACTTTTCTGGGTGCTTTGTTCTGTTGGGCATTTGCAGTTTAGCCCCAATACTCCATTGAATTTGCTCTAAATGCCTGTTTTCAGGGGTAAAATGACTGTTTTGCCCCTGAAACTTTCTGGAACCTTTTCTAAATCATTTCTCTTGCATTTTTATCCTGAATTTCCACTGAATTGCATTAAATGCATGTTTTAGTGGTAAAATTGCATTTTAACCCAAAGGAAACTTCATTTTGACTAGGATTGCACATATTTGCACATTTGACTCCAAATTTCTTCTTAATTGCATAGAATGTGTTTTCCTATGTATTTTTGATGATTTGGGCTTCAGAACTTTAGTTTTCCTCAAAATTTGGGTTTTTTGCACGAAGGCCCTTGGAATTCTCACTATTTACACTCACACTTGCATTTTGCATATCTTTTCACATCTTTCCACACAAGATTTCTTGTCTTTCCTTCCTTGCTTTGCGCACTATTTTCTAGCTTGTTTCGAGCTTGGTTTTCTCGTCGTTTCCCGGATTTCTCCCGGTTTTCGCCTCTAGATTTGTTTTGGCTTTCCATCGCCCGAGGGCGTACATTAAAAGGCTTGACAAAGCCGACATGGTCTCGAAATGAGGATTATTTTTCCCTTTTTGATTTTCTCAGATTTATTCGAATTTCTGCTGATTTGCAAGATGCTTTCCTAGAATTTCTCGATTTTCACTGTTTTCCTCATCGCCCAAGGGCGTACAGTAAATCAACATTCTCCTTGCCTACATTTGACCCTCGATTTAACTTTTCCCTTTGTTTGATTTCTTTACTTTGTTTTGGCATGTTTTCAGTCATATTTAGCATGAGCATATAGAATAAGCAAGCATACATCCATAGACCATTAACAAGTAGAAAACCTAGAAAGATCGTGTTTTCTCGAACGCATGGAGGTTCCTAACCCATTCCCCTTGCGTAACCAGAATCCTTATCCTTTCTCTGGCCCGCATTCATTTGTGCATTATCCATTAGGCACAGAGCACACACATACATTCTGCATCTTATTTGCTTTCCAGTTTTCTTGTGTTTTTGGTTTTCCTCGTCTTTCCATTAAAAGACTAGGTGGCGACTCCTTTCCTTATCCTTTTTATCTTCCCTTGGTGTTTCTGGGTCTAGTCTCTTCCTCCGGATTCACCATCTTCGTCGTGACCATATCGGGTCTCCTCGTGTGCTTCCACGCACCCGATAGAGGAGAGCCGCGCAAGGGTTCCACCAGCATGGTCACAGTAGTGGTTGCGCTCAAACTCACTGTAAGGTAGTGTACTAAACCTGGGTCCATGCCAAACTCTTTAGGGTCCTGTACCAACTTTTTTGAGATCATCGATTTTCTTTTACTCCCTCATAAACGTGCGATTTTACCCTAACCTTGACTTGGAGGTAACAGGCGTCCAATCTATTCTGGAGGCCTTCGTTGCAAGAGAGTGGGTCAATCCCTCAAAGGCGTAATTTTACTAGGCGCATACTCCAACTCCTCGCCATGGTATGGTAAGGGCAGAGCTACGACATATGCCACTCACTCTTAGGGCTAGCTTCTGTCTTCGCCTTCTATCTTCTCTATTCTTTTATACCCTTGCGAATGTATGTTTTCTTTTCTAGCTCACACCCTCAATCACCCCTAACATTTTATCTCCCTCTTGGAGGTGCAGGGTCCTTGCGGAGTTTGGACATTTTGTCGGGCTTTGATGTATGGTGGCTCCCTCGCTAACTTGGTTATCTGAGTAGCGACAACTGAAGAGAGATAATCCATTCCGACATAGGCGAGCTTTTCCGATTTTCATCATCGGGCAAAACATTATTGGCAAGTAAACTATTACTTTTGTTATTCCTAATGTTTTTCTATTTCGTGCTTTTCATTATTTTCGACTTTCATGCTTTTTCTATTTTTTGTTTGTGTTTTGATATATGGTGATGCAAAAAGAAACAACAAAGGAAACAAAAGAAAAGGATACAGCTCCAGTCCTTGTCGCTATTGTTTTGTTGATGCCATTGGGGTTCATAGTAACTCCTAGCAGTGTCATTGGAAATAAGAATCAAGGTAGGTGTGATCGAAGCTATTAAAACTGTTATTGAAACTAAGACTGTTACTGTGAATGTTGAATCTGATGGTGACATTAGGACTGTATCTGTTGTTGGAGTTGATATCTGTTGTGACGGCTGTCTCCTACCAGATCCAGGGTATTTGCATGTGCTGGGTCAGATCGATGCATGGCAAACTGGCAAACGTTTGGTTAGGCCCCCAACAGACAAGAACAAGAGTGGCACATGTGAGTGTCGCCAGAAAGAACTTGGGAAAAGGCAGGAGGATGAACAAGTCTGAGGAGACCCGATGGGTTCCCTGGGAGAATTGGGAGAGAGAGAGGACAAACCCCTGAAGTTCCAACATCCTCGGAGCTTGCCAGCTCAGACAAGGTAAGGTCAGCTATTCTAGGGTGTGCACGTGCAAGTGCAGGTGTGGGTGCAAGTGTATGCACTAGTGTGTGCGCTGCCTCCTGTGGGTTGACGACAATGGCTCCATTGTCAATCAAATCCTGAACAACATTCCGTAGAGTAAAACACTTGTTCGTCGAATGTCCACAAGTGTGATGGAATTGGCGGAACAAGCTTGTCTTATACCACTTAGAAAGCGGGTTCGATAGCGGACAAACCTTCGGTGCTGTAGGAATGGTGCAACTCTAGGAAAGATGCCACTCAACGAATCCCCGAGTGGGGTGAAGTCGCTTTCCCTACGACGAAGTCGCTTTTGCCGTTGTTGTTGCCCTTATTGAGTTGACGCAACGTAACACGACGGCTCAACAGTGGTGTGTGGGTGTGTAATGCATGTAGAACTAAATGCTGGTAAGGGTGCAGACATAAATGTAGGTGTTGTGCCCTACGGGCCAACGACAATAGTCCCACTATCGATCAAAGTCTGAATGACATCCCGCAGAGTGTGGCAATTATCAATTGAATGCCCCGAGATTCGATGATAATCGCAGTATGCACTCACATCGTACCACGGAGGAAGTGGAGTTGGTGGGGGACACGGATCTGGGAGTCTCAGAAGCGACGCAACATGAGGAAAAATAGCATTCAGCGGCTCACCCAGTGGAGTGTAGTCACTTTCAATGCGACGACCTTGCTTTCGCTTAGGTTTCTATCCTTGTTGAACCGATGCGACGTAATGCACTGGCTTGACGATGGAAAGTATGTGTATACTGTGTAATGATGACCTATGTGTTGAGACCTAAACCTAATGCTAAGGTGGGCAGTGAGTATGCTGTGCTGTGTGTGGTGTTGAGTGCGAGAGCAACAGCTGTGGCACTAGTACGGCTCTAGGCGACGGACTCGAGAAATGCTGTATTCTCGCACAACTAATGGGTTGGTCCTTTAGTGACTGTGATGCATGCTATGACAAGTGCAGTTGTGGTGCAGGAGGCAGAGATAACACCCCCATCGCAGGAGCAGTGTGAAGTTGGGGCAATGGTACAAGCGATAGTGCACTGTGGTGAGCTTGCAATGCTATAGTGGTCTGCATTGGAACCTCAAGAGCCAAAAGAGGAGGACTCTTAATAGGATCAAGAGAAAGAGCCATGTGCTCAAGCCACCGGGCCAAAGTTCTCAAGCATTACGCCTGCGTGGCCGAAGACCCATCAAAGGATAGGTCAGAAGGCGAGAGCAGAACAGGAGTGGTCCTTAAAACAGATGCAACCGTAGTTGGTTGTACTCCTGAAATAGGAGGGCCCAAGAGATAGGGTGCAACTGGCAGAACTTCTGGGACCCACGTGGTAATCACTGTAATCGACTCGGTGACAGGCCCTAGATCGACTTGTGTCTGCCGCTGTCCTAGAAAAGGAGGTAGGGATCCTCCATGATTCCCAAATCGGGACGCATGGTGGGAAGAAGAAGCAACCAAAGTGAGAGAAGGAGAATCCTAATGTGGGACCCCCTTTAAAACAATAACTGGAGGCTTGCAGGTCTGTAGGGTCATGGCTAGTCACAAGTGAATATGAATGGAGCTACGGCAAAAGACAAACGCACGAGCTCTAAGACGAACTACTATCAAAAGTGACCAATAGCTCGGAAAAAGGCAAGAGAAAACAAGCACGGGAGGCCACCCGCAATGGAGACACCCGAGCTCCTAGCTAAGGACCTCGCAATAAGCAACTTGTGGCTAATAAGCAAGAGAAACAGGCATCAGAACCTGAACAACGACGCACAGAGAAATGCAGGTTATTAAAGTGGCATGCAATGACACACAATGCAGATGTATGTCCTAAAGTGCCCTCTCTCACCATACATGTCCTGCCTAGGGTTGACCACACGAGATGCACTCGTGGGTTTAGGTTTTGACTCTAGTTATAAAAGTAATGTTCCCGTTCTAAATCCTGGCTAAAGCGTAGGCAGTGAACGGGTGGTGCGTTGGTGGCTTCGTCTCCTACAGTAGCATAGAGCTGTACACTCTACTAACACCGGCACGACCCCGGACAAAGGGGAACAAACTAACAACACGTTCTACGCCAAAGCTATAGAACGGGCTACCAGAATTGCCCTTCGCAAACTGAAGGTGGACTCAGAGGAGAAGATGCATGCCCTATATGACTAATCATGCAATATGCTTTTGTGTCTTTTACTTGCATTTTATTAACTAGAGGGGAAAAGAGTTCGAATTGGTCTCTAGTTTTGTCTTATTAATTATTTCTCTGAGTTTGTGTGTTTTATTTTTAAGCTAGAAGGGGAAAGCAAACATGTCTCTACTCTCTTAATCATATCAAACGTGAATGGGGAAGAAAACACACAAGCAAGGCAATCAAGCAAGCAAACAACAAGCAAAAGGCATGATCATGGCATGTGCGAGTGTCGTGGCATCATGATTGTGAAAAGAAAGCATCCATCAAATCAATAGGCAAGATATATGACATGTGAATGCAATGACAATGCAAATGTGTAAGAGAAAGTGTGAAAGGCAAGCTAAATACACAAACAAGCACAAAAAGGCAAACAAGCAGCCATGTGAAGCTAAAGCCTCAAAAAGCAAGCAAAAAGTAACTAACCTGAAAGCTGGAATCTGCTATTTCCTAGCAAAGTCGTCAGTTCTATGACCATGCTTGCCCAAAAATCTGGTGCGGAGTCGCACCAGAGGGAGGAGGCCACAACTATGTCAGGATGGCGAAGGCATAAGATAAGATAAAACAAAAAATCGAAGTCGTCACCTAGTCTTATAAGGGAAAGACGAGAAAAACCACAAACAAATCACAAAAAGGGATAAATGCATATGATACAAATGAAAAGGCCAAATGTCTATAAACCAGAGAATGGGTAAGGATTCCTGTTACGTACGGGGAAGGTATTAGGCACCCCCGTAAGCATGAGAAACTCGATTTTTCTAGTCTAATTCGCTTGCTAGAGGTTGAATGAATGCTTGCAAAGCCTAGATTGTGCTCTAATCATGCTAATATGAATGTCCAGTCATGATTAGATGGATGTGCAAGTTGTATGCAAAAACTACAGAGAAACCCACATAAAATGATGGAATAATGAAACATGAAACGTCAGAGAAAATCACATGAAATGACGATATTTTGAAGAAAATGATCCGACAAATCATACTGACGTCAAGGGAATCAAAAATGTAATCGACCCAAATCATCAGAATTGCAGAAAACATCACGGAAATCAAAATAGAAAAATGGCAAAGAAGTTTGTGCAAAACGACCACATGGTGACATATGAAGAAAATCACATAAAATGACGATGTTTCTGAAAGAATGTTCTGGAAAACTATACCGATATCAAAAGGATCAAAAGTGAGGTCAACCGAATCATCGGAATCAGGGAAAATGCCGTAAGAATCAAAAAGAGGAAAATAATCCGCAATTAGGCCAATGTAGGCCTTTAAGTCAGTTAATATATACTCTCAAGTAATGAAATCCAAATCAAATAACAAAATCCAAAAAAATGTGGACTAAGAGGAATCAGATCAAATGTCAAGCGAAAGAATTCGAAAAATGGGTTCAAGAAAAATCCACTGAAAAATGCATAGAATGCAGGCTTACTCAAAAAGGATGGAATGATGTGCAAGTGCAATAAAAAACTATGTAAAATGCATGAAAATATACCTGAACGTGGAGAAAATGCTAGGGAATGATTTATATAGAGATTATGCATGACTTAGTGCACAAATAACATGCATGTGAATGAATTGACAGCATGAGGGTAACTAGGTAATTTCGCATGACTAAGTGTGATAAATATATGCGTGTGCATGATGCATGGTCTAATATATGCAAAAATGTATGCAAAATGTTGGGAAAATATTATTTACAAGAAAACTTGATGGAAGCAAGGTTTTAAATACAAGAAAATAATGCAAACATGGTAAAGGACAAGTACAGGGACCAAAGTGCAAAATTCACAAAGGAATAGCAAATCCACTAGGAAAACTTCACAAGAATCAGAGAACAGAAGACTATCACATGAATCAAGATGAAAATACATTTTGGTGAGGAGTGGATGTTTAAAAATCACATATTTGCAATTTGAAGAAATTCAAAGACTAAAATGCCAAACCCAAAAAGATGGTAATCAGGGTTGAAAACTATCCAAAAACTTTCATGCTAAAGTTCAAATCTTGGATTAATAGAAAAATGTGGCATTAAGGTGTGAGACGTATGAAAATTGTGTTTTAGTAATTTTATGAAATGTTAAGGTTTGATGAGCAAAATTTACATGAGATGTGCAAACTTGACCAAAATATGAAATCAAAGATCATTTTACATTGCAAACATGATTTTTAAATGAAAATTATATTTAAGTGCAAAATTACAAATAAAAAGTGAAAAATGTCAAAAAAAGTGTGTGAAAACAATTAAACCCTAATTAATGAATTTAAAATTAAACTAAGGATCTAGATGCAAATTTCTTACACAGTAACTGTATTTTATGAATTCAAGGGCTTTCATGCAAATTTCTAGGGTTTAATTGTGATGAAAATTAAGTTTTTAAGATGTTTGGTGTGATTATAAAATCTCTTAAGGCTTTGAATGCAAATTTCACAATGAAAGTTTGTTCCAAAAGGCTCAAAGGGCTTAATGCAAATTTTTAGGACTTAGTTGCAAAGAAAACATGATTCTACGGGCTTAAGTGTGAAGAAATAAATATTAATGCACTAGTCATGAGGAAAATGAAACATGCAGGGGTTGTATGAAATTTTTACAGAAATAACAAAAGAAATAAAACTTATTTAAAACTATAGGGGTTCAAATGCAAAAACATAGGACCTAAAAGTAATGATTTAAGGACCTAACAGTAAAAATCCTAAAACTAAAGGACCTAAACTAAACCTTTCTTCTTCGAAGTTCACCGTCGTTCCAACCTCCAGTGAGGGCTCCGACGAGTAGTTGGCGGCTGTATAGCGGCGGGAGGGCTCCGACAATGGTCCAGGAAGCTGAGGAGGACGACAGATGGCGAGTTGGACAAGGTTGGGGCGGCCTAGGATGCTCTCCCCACCTCTGGCTCTGGCGAAGGATTGATCAGCACTGAGGAAGACAACGACGAGGGAGCTAGTGGCGATGCTGCGGCTGGAACGATGCGACGAGGACCGGGGGAGCTCCAGGGCGGCACGGTGATGCTGGCGGAACACTCCACCCACTCAGTGGGTTCGACGACAGCAGGTGGAGGTTGTAGAGAGCAACGGTGATGTTCCCCTGGTCACGGGAGGCCAGGGAAAACTCTCCCGAGTGAGGGAGACTAAGGGAAGAGGAAGAGGGTGATGGGGGAGAGGCGCCGGGGCCTCATCCACTCGAGAGGTCGCAGGCCTCACCGGAGCTGGTAAACCCACCACCGGAGGGGACGACGACAATGCATAGGGGGTATTAATCCCTGTGAAATCCAACCCGAAGACTCAATAGGGTCCTACTGAACTAAAGGAACACGATTCAAAAATAAAAAGGAAGAATTACCTAGGGATGAACTGGCTGTCTCCTTACGTGCCGGCAGCGGTGCTCCTGTTGGTCACTCTGGCGACTATGACTAGGGTTGCTGGGACTGCTAAAGGATTGGAGGAGGGCTCTGGAGGTGGCTCTAGATGTGGGTTGCAAAGGGCTCTCTAGGTTTCATGGGTGCTCTGTGGGCTGAAGTCGTACTTGGGTCAGTTGTTGGTAAGGTGTTTTATACACCGACAAAGCTCTCCCACGCCGTCGATCCCCTCTCTAGTGGCTGGGCGTCGATGGATCTAGAAGAGGGTTGGCTGAAGATCACAGGGGTCAAGAGATACGCTCTAGAGATCTCGAGATATCATCGGAATCATCGCTGGAAAACTCAAGGGCGCCGAAGACGAAGGAGGCACTGGAATTATCTTCTTGGTTGCCTAAGTTTTTGATTGATGAAAATGGACGATGTATTGGGCTGAAAATGGGCCTGCATGAGTGGGCTTGTGTTTTGGGTTTTTTAGGTTTTTCTTTTTAAGGGTTTTTAGGGTTTTTAGCTTAGGTTTTTTGTGATTTTATTATTTTAGGGTTTTTATGATTTTAATTAGGATTTAGGGTTTTATTGTTTTAAGTTTGGTTTAGTGATTTTAATTAGGGCTTTTGAATTTTAATTATGGTTTTGAGTTTTATTATTTTAGTTTGATTAGGGTTTTTGGGTTTTAATTAGGGTTTTGAGTTTTATCATTTTAGGTTTGATTAAGTGATTTTAATTAGGGCTTTTGGATTTTAATTAGGGTTTTGAGTTTTATTATTTTAGTTTGATTAGGGTTTTTTGGATTTTAATTAGGGTTTTGAGTTTTATTCTTTTAGTTTGATTAGGGTTTTTTGGATTTTAATATTTTAGGGTTTTATTGTTTCAAGTTTAATTAGGTGATTTTAATTAGGGCTTTAGATTTTAATTAAGGTTTTGGGTTTGGTGTTGGGGACATTTGGTTTTATTATTTTAGGGTTTCTGGATTTAAATGGATTAGGGTTTTGTGTTTGAGTTACAAATTTGATTACTTTTAAATTTAGATTTGATTAGTTTTTACTTGATTTGTAGGGGTTTAATTTAAATTTTGATTTAATTGGTTTTTATTAGGGATTTGTTTTAATTGGTTTTTGCTTGATTTTTGTTTGGATTAGGGTTTCTTTTTTATTAGATTTAATTTTTAATAGATTTTATTGAGTTTTACTTGATTGCGGTTTTAAGGTTTTTCACTTAATTAACTTGGATTTTAAATGGTTTACATGTATTTTACTTGATTTTGATTTTAATTAGAGTTTTTACTTAATTAATTTGGATTTTAAATGGTTTACATGTATTTTACTTGATTTTGATTTTAATTAGGGTTTTACTTGATTAATTTGGATTTTAAATGATTTAAATGAATTTTATTTGATTTTGGTTTGAATTTTCAACATTTATGTGGATTTTATGTGGTTTTGGTTTGAATTAAAAGTTTTTTACTTAATTAATTTAGGTTTTTTTTGATGATTTAAGTGAGTTTTATTTGATTTTGATTTTTAATCATGGTTTTTGCTTAGATTAGGTCAGAGTAGGTTTATGTGGGCCTAAATGAGCTTACATGGGGTTGAGTGGGTTTGAGTAGAGTTAGCGATTAGGTAGTGGTTGCAACCAGAACATCTTTCCAGAGGAGCCTGCTGCCAAGTGACTGTAAAATCGGGGTGTTTACACTAGCTGACTAAATCAATTATGCTTCGCAAGCTTAGGCTAGCACCGACGTTGTGAGGTTGAAGACGACTCACACCAACTGAATGATCCCCCCTCTCTCTGATCACTACAAGCCCTTTTATAACCAAGCTCCTCCCCATAACAACCTAACTAACCTACTAACAAACTAACCACCGGCCATAATAAACTAACCATCTCTCTAATAACTAGCCTCCCTCTCCTTTTCTCTACGTGCTTCTTCTCTCTCTCTCTCTCTCTCTCTCTCTCTCTCTCTCTCTGTGTGTGCTGCATGCATTATGACATGGGAGTGTTTGGGATAGGAGGTGGTTGGTGGTTGGTGGTTGTCGAATTATTAGGTTGAGGTCAAAGGAGGAAGGCTAGAGAGGTGGTGACTTGTGTGGTGAAGTGGGAAGGTGCTGCAAGCAATGGGTACTTGCATGGCCAGGGGAAGATGATAGATGACCTGAGAAAGAGGAGAAGAGGCTCTGATGGTGTTGGATGGCTGTTCAGTTTGACGGGAGTGGCTATGTTTGCTGGTGTGTTTGCTGTGTGAGGATGTTTAGGCAGGAGGGAGGATGGGTGATGTGGAGGACGTGAGGGGTGGCTATTAAGTTTGCCAGGAGAGGAGAGAGGTGCTGGTTGGGCTCGGTTGGAGGCTACGTAGTGGCTGGAGAGGAGAACAACGACTGAAGAATAAATTGCTGGTTGTGGAAGAGGTGAGGTGAGAGGTCAGAAGTGGGTGCTATTAGGGTGGTGGTGGTACGAGTTCAGGCTTCTCTCTTTCCCTCTCTTCTCTCTCCCCTCTACATAAGGTTCAGGCTTCTCCCCTCTACATAAGGTTGTAGGCTTTTGCATGGTAAGGGTTTCCTTGAATGCCATTGAATTGGCTTGGTTTCAAATGGACGGTGGGGGTTAGTTGGGTTTGTGTTTGGGCTCTAATTTGGTTCGAGGGCATGAGCTATGAGGGCTCGGACTTGGTGGGCTTGTGGGCTTGAAAGGAATTGCATGGGCTTGTATACATAGGCTTGAGGTGTAACTAGGGTTTAGGGCTGGTTTGGATTTATACTTGGGTAAGGAATGGTTTATGGTATGAAATGGATTTTGGTGTTATTTTAGGGTGTAAAATTGGTTTCAAGATTTAGGTTTAGTCTGTCGCAAGCAAAGCATCCTTCCAGAGAGGTCCACTGATAAATGACCACAAAACAAAGGTGCCTACATGGGTTGGCACTTACAGAAAAATAACAAGAGAGGGGAACCCCAAAATAAAAGGAAAAGAAAAGATAAGAAAAGGCCAAAATAAAGAAACACTTGGGTAAACTATAGGAAAATTTAGGGCCAATCATCGACAGGAGCACGAGAGCTATAACCGATGCCAGTCCCCTGCCGAGAGTCTGCTAAACCTCGAGTCTCCCCCAACTCTTCCACCCATAGGCAAGAGGTAGAAAACCTTAGAAGCTCATGGAATGAGTAAATAAGGGAGGTAATAATCGACTAAGGCTAGCGCAAAATCCCAAGTCCTCAAAAGGTCAAGGCATGATAGAAGGGACCACTCTCTCACCTTGAATAATTCAAGGCTGTGATGCTAGATGTGTGAGAGGGAGGTTGTGACCATACACTCATCAATCAATCAATAAAAAACCCAAAAATCCAAAAAAAAGAAAATCCAAAAAATTAGAAAATCCATAAACCCAAAAAAAAAAATCAGAAAATCCAAAAACCCAAAAAAATAGAAAAAAACAAAAAAAAGAAGTAATGCCATCCACCCTTACCTACAAGTGAAAACCTAGTATGGAAACTAGAGTTAGTCTCACTAATAATGCAACAATCGACTCACTCAATATTTGTGTTAACGTCCTATCCAAGCTTGTCCCACGACTTAGGTGCATTCTCTCAACAAGGAACTTTGCCTTGGCAATAACCTCTAGAGCATCCACAGATGACTCATAGTTGGCGTCTACTGGGCTCCGATTCTCCATCTCTCTAGCTGAGGCTAAGGCCAATTCCCTCTACCTCATCTTTAGTCGACTAAATTCGCACATACAAGTCATCCCGTAATAACTTAGTCAAATAATCAAAGTCAAGAAAGGTATGTCCTTTTATTACTAATGAATATCAGTTAGTGCATAGAAAAATACAACATATATCCACAAAGGCATCCCCTTGGGTCAAGAAGAAAAGAAAATAAACAAGATGCTAATACAATTTGTCCTGAATGCCAAGCATCCTATTAAACTCCCTCTTCTCATTGACATATCGCTATGGAGAAGGTTGAAGCCGCAAATACCACGCCATATACTCAACTTCTTATGACTCCCGCGTGGTTCAGAAAGGTGAACACCTCTGAAAGAAATTCATCGACCGACGTGAGCCCAACGAACTATGTAATCTAAGACTAGTCTTGTCACGGTCTCCATTTATCCTCTGAGCACGAATAGGGCCAGTCAGTATCGAGTCCATCGGAATTGAAAACCCCTGATTCAACGGACACAAGCAACAGTGGATCGGGTACAACACGAAAGACTTGGCCCCCATTACCACAAGCTCTAGATAGTGATAAGTTGTAGTCATCACCCATGCCTTGAAAGCTTCTAGCAGTTGTGGCGTATAATCAAAGTCCTCCAACGACAGCCTGCCCAAGCGAAGGACACATTTGTGAAAACTCAACTTATCAAAGTCAGCATAACAACAACAATGGGACATAAACAATCTATGGAGAAGGAAAGGAGAGCTGAAGAACTTCCCTAAGCATGAACAACAACAACAAGACAGTCCCTCCATGGTATACGCCAGAACGGTGGGGCTCAAATATAAATTGGGGCACGTTGCCATCAACATCTAAAGATCGACGTGGTGAAGGTCCAGAGGAAAGTGATCGTCAGCAAACAATGCAAGACCTCCAACGCTGACAAATAGGCACATTCGTAGCTCCAATGGAGATAAATCATGGGTGCAAATCATCTCCCACAAGACTCTAAGATAAAGCCTTCCCCCATGCATCAGACCCTTGCTAGCTTCTTGGCCTTTGCCCAGGAATGAATCGGTCTTCCTAGCATCCACGGTCTCGACAAATATCGCAAAATGATCATCCAATGTCGCCATAGATTCCACCGCAAGGCCAAGAAGGGAAGTGGCTTCCTCACATGTGATTAATGTTTCCTTGTAGGGAAAATTAAAAGTATTGGAGGAATTATTCTAGAAAGCCATCAATGCATTCAAAAGTGGCCAAGGCAAAGGAGTACACACCAAATCCAACAAATTCTCAAAACCACTACATCCAAAAAGCTACTTGTTGTCCTCCACACGATTGAGTAAGCGTGACACTTGTAACAAGCTATAATGGAAGGAGTTGTGAAAGTTTGGTCATTCTGAAAGGTAACTATAACCTGCAATATAAACTACTAAGCACAAAAGCATGCAAAATAGAAAGAGGCAACAAGTGCAGCAAACCTACCTTATCCTCGAGAAAAGCCCTCATCAGATGGTTGGGCACTTCAGCCACCCTCTCCACAGCAAAAAGAAAGGAAGAGAATGATGGAAGTTTCATGATCAAAGCAAGAGGGAGGAGAAAATCTCAAAAACAGGAGGGATGATGTCTGGTAGGCCACCTAAGGCCTCTATTTATAATATCCTGAAGAAGCAACCCAAATTAGACTTTGAATAGGAGAGACCCAACTTGTCGCCTCTGCCAACGGTGACTAATTGTGGTGCCTAAAAGAGAGGAGACTATCCATGGCACTTAATTGAGAGGCTACAAGCTCCGACACCTTTATCACCGGCGACGAGATCAACTTCACAGCATTCGGCTACCATAAGTACAAATCTCACCACATTGTCATACGAGCATATCAAGTGCCACCGTGAGACTACATCAAGTCCTACTGTGACGTTCCATCAAGCCCCACCGAAGAACGGACTTCCGCCTTTGGAGCCCCTACTGTGTATACGACACACAGCTCTAACTAAGAGGCAAAACTTCGATTTGGTAAAGGAAGGATTCACTCCCTCACTTGGTTCTTTATTCATAGAACTTCTTTACTTACCAAGTCGAGTTGTGGGACGATGGTCCTTTCCTAAGAGTACTGGTCACACTCGAGAATGGAAAACACTTTACCACATTGAATTACATTCACGTATTTTTGCATATGTTTATATGACTAGGGACCACCCATGCCCCACCGATCTAACTTGTCATATGGACCATTCATTGCATATTGTATGTTGACCTTGCATTTGCATTTGTTTGCTTGAATTATGCATCCATGCATTTAGGTATGATGCATTGGAAGTGGAGTACAAATGGAGCATTATTCTTTAAGAGAGTTAAAAACCCTTTGAACTGTGATCTTCCCGAAGCCTATTCAAGTCCAACCTATCTAATTTACAATTGCAATCCATGTAAGCTCTCAAATAGGAAGCCACAAATCGCTTTTTATCTTTCAATCAGGGCACATTGTTACTAGAAATTTGGTTGATCAGTTTTGGATTTTAATTTTAAATATTGTGATATTTATGTCCCAACGCCACCATGAGTGGCGACTAGCCCCAAAGATATATTTCCCTCTGTTTTTCTACGTCGGAAAATAGAATCTTCTGGGCTGTCACCGGTCTCTGTGGTGACATATTCGGATATGTCACCGATTTCATAGGCGACGAGGCTAAAATATTCAATTTTCGAATTTAAAATTTTGGTTTAATATCTAGAAGCTTTCATGACTTGTTTGTCAACGAGATTTGACATCTTGGTGCCTACAAATAGACCTCCATACCTTGATATTTGAGGAAGGTCGAAGAGGTTTCTGAGGGAGGTTGTTAAGAGAGTGAAACCTAGGCGAAGCCCTACCGAAATCTCTAGAGAAAACCCATGTTTTTCAGCCCCATTCCTTTTGTTTTGGAGCTACGCCCGTGCCTCCACTTCTTCCACTCCATGTCAATTGCACAAGGGTGAAGGGAGTGTCTTCTAATTCTCCTTTTACTTTCATTCATTGCATTTTTAGATAACCCATTGCATATACATGAAGGGACAATCCTTGGTTAGTATTAGTTGCATCTCCTCATGTTATTTAATATTTTTCTAACTTTAATTACTACACCTAGATCTAATCCAAATTCATTTGATTTGAAGGGAAAGACATCACATTGCACGAGGAAGTCGCTGGACGACATCCTACAACCAATCTAGTGAGCCAGAGAATCCACGACCACAACTCTCAACTACATCTCGGAATTCCACCTTGAATAGGAGCAATCACGAACAACAACAAACAATAGTTATAGGTGCCAATTGATTTTGAAGTTAAGAGAGAAATCCTAGAAGAAGCTCACAAATCCCCATATAGTATTCACCCTAGCACCACAAAGATATTCAAACACCTGTAAAGGAATTTTTGGTAGAAGGGCATGAAGAAAGACAATGCAGATTTTGTATCATGATGTCTTGTTTGTCAGTAGATTAAGGTTGAGCATCAGAGGTTGACTGATGTGTTGCAATCAATAGAAATGTTGGAATGGAAATGGAAGAATGTGACCATGGATTTTGTGTACGGTTTGCCTAATACCAAGAAAAAGCATGATACGATATGGATAATTGTGGATCACTTGACTAAGTCGGCACATTTTCTACCAATTCGAATGGACCAGAAGCTGGACATCTTAGTCGAAGTGTATATTCAAGAAATTGTGAGATTGCATACAATGCCAGTTTCTATTATATCAGATTGAGATCCTCGCTTCACTTTGAATTTTTGAAAAAGTCTTGGGAATGAAATTGAAGTATAGCATAACTTTTCATCCTCAACAGATGGGCAGTCGGAGAAGATGATACCAACCTTAGAGGACATGCTTAGAACTTATGCTTTGGATTTCAATGGTAGTTGGGATAAGCACTTGCCATTAGTAGAGTTTGTCTATAATAATAGTTATCACTCAAGTATTGGAATGATGTCATATGAAGCTTTGTATGAAATACCATATAGATTACCATTTTGTTGGAGTGATGTAGGTGAGTAGAGACAACTCAGACCTGAGATTGTTTAACAGTATACATATAAGTTTAATCAAGAAGATCTTGGAAGCAACTTATAGTAGACAGAAGAGTTATGTAGATCGTAAGCATCAGGAGTTGCATTTTGAGGTTGGAGATCATTTGTTCTTGAAGATATCATTAGCTAAAGGTGTGATGAGATTTGGACGAAAAGGAAAGTTGAGTCCTAGATATTGAGACCTTTTGGTATAATAGAATGAATTGGTGAAGTTACTTATAGACTAGCACTACCACCTCAATATGTCAAGTTACATGATGTATTCTATATATTGATGTTAAGGAAATACATATTGGATGAAACTCATATGATTAAATTTGATACTCCAGAGAATCAAGTAGATTTATCTTTTGAAGAGAAGCCTATATGGATTGTGGATTTAAAGACCATTATTCATGGTGAAAGAGGCTACTTAAGAGCTGGAGAGTGAGATACGTAGCAAGTTTCCTGATTTTTTTAGTAAGTTATTTATCTTGAAAATTTCAAAGACAAATTTTTTAGTAAGATATGTTAAGAAGCAGAGGTGTTGACAAGAGCGGAGGCGTCGGATAAAGCAAAAGCGTCAGTGGGCAGCATCGTGAGAGGAAGAGGAAGAGAGATTAACGTACCATGAGAGAAAGAGAAGAGGTTGCCAAGGAGAGGCCGGAGGTCGCAGCCAAGCACAAAAGAGAGAGTCGACACTGCTGACCGTGCGTTACTGGGCTTGGTAAAGAGGCTCATCGGTCGATTGAGAAGTTCATTAGCGCAAGGAAGCAATCACCGGTGTGAGGTATGCAGAGATTTGTTGAGGTCTACGTTGGGTTCTCGTGGGTTGCTGTTATTCACTGTTTCAATAATTGTGTTAAGGAGAAGGTGAACAGCGGCTGGTTGATTAAAACAAAATAAATGAATAGTAACCTATGTATTATAGCATACTTGAAAGAATAATTTGATTGAATCAATGGGTTATTTGAGAAAAATAAATGAATAGTGAATCAATTTTTAAGAATTATGGTTCTGTAGATGTTATTGTGATGTTACTGTGGAATCAGTTTTTTCAAGATTATGGTTGATATAATGTTTTGAATCATTTGTTTTATGGAAGGGAATAATACAATATGAATATACAGTGGGTTTATATGATTTTGAAAGTAAACTATGGCTTTATTTTTTCCAAGTTATGTGATTGAGTTGAGATGGGAACAGGAACATGTGTGAAAGGTTGAAGAAGATAGGTATTTTGCAATCCTTGATCTAAGTTTCGTGTATTTTTATAAGAGTCCTCATACTAAATGTCTTAAATTATGTCTTCCTTGATACATTATTATAATTGCATCTAGGTCCTTAAAAGGTTATGAATTAAATTATTTCTAAGTTTTGGACATTTATTTGGATAATTTAAAATTAGATGTAAGTTACGTACATGTAGGAAAAATTACAATCAATCTAAGAATTGTAGGTTTATTTCTAGAAGATGAATCGTAGTATTATTCTTGGACAATGAACTAAAACTTTATTATTAATGTTGAACTATAGCCATATCTTGTGAACAAAAATTTAGGGAAAAATTACATAGGAACCCTTACATCTATTGTTATTAAGCATAATGAAATTTTATAGTCAAATCCTTAGATTTATAAAGAATTAAAGATTAGTCCATTCAAGTAAAAAAGATTAAAAAAATGCAAGTGTTCTCAAGATAAGTTATGAATATACCACAAGAGAGAGAATAAAGCCTTGGCATATGATTCTTTGGAGTAATAATCCTAAAGGGAGATGTACTAACTTGATGAGGTTTAGTGTTAGATACTTTTAAGGATCTAGTGGTAACGATAAAATCACAAGGCTCAGATGTGATGTCTACTAACTAACACAGGTTAATATATAAAGTCTTCACTAAAGAACAAAGTGTAAAATTAAAAATGTAAAAACGGATGTGAAGATGGATTATATACCAACTAAAAGACCATGTTATGCTAGTGGTTGGTGGTTTAAGGGATTTATTAAAAGATTGAAAGTAAAAAAAAAGAGTGAAAACATAGAATTTATTATAAGTCGGTCCAATGTATGGTAGGTTAAGATCCCACATGCATACTAGATTTTCTTAAACTCATACTATATTGTGTTTATTGCTGATAATCATGGGTCATAGAGTTGCATTACCTTGGACTTGCATAGCACATAGTGTGGCTCAATGGAATGCACATAGGAGCCAGAAGAAAATTGTTTTAGCTTTATGTTACATCCCAAGTCATGTAATAGAACTACAATGGACAGATTTAAGAGATCTAATAAATACTACTTTAATCATTTTTTTTATCTATATGTAATGTTCATACATTCACGGAGCCTTGTCTAAACTTTCGTTAGCTCGTGTGTGTATTAACGTTACATAAAACATTAGACGCAAAAAATAGTATGTCAAACAAAAAAGACTCAAACTTTCCAAGATTATACTACAAGATATGAGAAACATTCCTATAAAATTTTACCAAATTTGAATGTCGTTTGAATGCTCTTGTAACATCCAGAAATGTGCCAAAGACATGATACTTTGATAATGAAAATGGACATTACTGTTAGTGCTTTGGAATTCGCTTTCCTTGTGTTTTTGGGAATGTGTGTGGTGATTGAGTTGTGTTTGTGCATGGTTCACTCTTGATTTCTCTCTAGTTCTCTGCTGTAAGGGTCAAGTGGACCCAGTAAGCGGATAGTGTCGACGAGTATTCTAAGCGGATAAAGAGGGCAAGCCTACTAGGTGGGGAGAACTAGCAGATAATGGTGATGCGAATTATCAACGCGCAGCCTGAATAGTTAAATGTCAGAAAACAAAAAACACCGCTTGATACTCCTATAGCCTGTTTTCTTCGCCGAATCATCGCCAGCCGTGCTAGGCCACGTCTCTCTCCCTTGACTGAATCTCGCGTGGATTTTAAAAACCCCCGTTGCCCCCTTACATGAACCAAAGAAACGAGAACCACAGAAACGAGAGTTAAGAGGGAGAACACAAAGAGAGCAGAGAGTTGGGAGAAAGAGAAGTGAGGGAGAAGGAGAGGAGGAGCCATCGGAGAGCCGTCGACCGTCGGAAGGGTGCTGTCGTCGGTGCATGCGTGTCACCGGGGAGGTGCGAACGTCCAAAAGGCTCGTCGGACTATCGTCAGAGCTCGCTAGAAAGTGGAAAATGCCAACGAACCTCTCAAAGTACGCATTTCTCTCCCTCTTTAAATTCCTAGAATCATGCCTAGGATTGGAAATTAATGAGGAACTTGCATGATAACATGAAAACGAGATTTGCATGCCTATAGTGTCTGTTTCGGGTTTTTTTCCATGATTATCATGTTTATTGAGAAATAAAGTGATTAATGAGGAAATAAATGGGGAATAAATACAATACATGTAAATCCATGTCTTGGATGTGTGGTTTATGGTTTGAGACGTGATTATGCATGTCCTAGATGTGTGGTATGATCCCTGTGATTTTTGGGAATTTTGGACGAATTTTCATGATTTTTCCGTTAAGTTCAGTAAGTTCTGGTTTTTATCTGTAAACTGAATAGCACGATTAGAAGGTAGAGACTTCCATCGCGAATCCAGAGTGTGGCCAGGCCGCAGATGTCTAAAGTGTAGGTTGTAGGTGCGAATGGCCAGTGTGCGCTACAGTACTCAGTGAATAAAATACTTATTTTTAGTAATTTTTTAGAAGAAATGATATTTAATACATGTGAAATGTATGGAAAACATGTGAATGATGGATATAGAGAAAATGATTTCCTGAAACGAAAAGGAAATACCTGAAAAGTAATTGTGACCCAATAAATGGATAAATAAATGTGAGAAAATGGGTTTTGATGACAATAGAGTCTTGGAAATGATTATGAAATAACCAATGGCTTTTTGTTGATAATGTGATTTGGAAAGATTTTTTTTTTTTAAAGAAATGCATATGATTCTAAAGGATTTGCCGAGATTTGTACAAACCACATATAGGTCAATCGACTGTACCAACAAGGGGTAGTGAGACCTCTGAGTAGTCGGGACGTGCCTTAGGCAGTGGTTACCGAGTTTTGATCCGAAGAGTGAGCCTCACGACTGTTGTGATACTACAGGACTTGGGATATTGGTAGACTTAGACTACCCTTATTGTCGATGCTGGTCGGGTTTGGGGTTAGAGTCCCCAAGTACTCAAGCACAGGGGTATCGTGAGGACGTACCCCGTGTTTGTACCTGTGTGGTACGCTACTTTAAGGCTACGACCGGAGCGATTGAACTCCTGCATGGAATGATTCACTGCGGTAGTGCAATGTGGACGAGAATGGAGCCTCGCCAACTGCTTGTAGCTAGGTCAGTCACCTGTGACTAGGGTGATACGACAGGTTTTTGTTGAGACAGTGTGTGTGTGTGTGGTTCTGAGTTAGAATCAAGCTGTGATTTGAGCCTGATTTGAACTGAGTTGAGACTTGAGTTTTGAACTAGTTTCTAGCTATAATTTTATTGTGACTTGAAATATGAAACAAATTATGCTTTGGTTGGACTCTAGTGTTGAAAAAATCTATAAATACATTTTGATGATAACAAATGAAATGTGATTAAATGTTAATAATCACTTAAGAAAATATGAAAAGCATTTACAAAAGCATAATATTCAATTATATATGTATTTGGACTCATATGCAAAGATAGAAGCTTTTTGTAGCTTATATCAAAATCGGCATACCGAAAATTTTCGGTATTCCAAATCAGGGAATATCGGTACATCACTCGGAGCACCGAAATTCAAAGAAATCAAAAGTTACCAGAAAAACGGTCGACCGATCCAAA